>JAQGBJ010001057.1:0-27345 GCA_034698345.1 Sphaeridia pumilis | reverse complement strand
AGAGCCGCTCTGTGCCGCTCAAACTTGGTTGCGTGGGGATACATACATGAATTGCTGCAAGTTTGGCATTGTTTTGACTCTGATTCGTCGGTGGGTTGAAGAAATGCGTTTAATTTGGTTTTCGAGTTGTTTATATATACATTAATGTTAAAACTTGTTGACATGTGTTAGTTCATGTTAACTGGAGCTTATTTATCAGTTTTAAGCGGACGGGAGACAATCCAGACAAAAGTTTGTGGATTTGAAGGTAAGAACTTGCAAGATTGTTAAGTTGAAATTACGCAACGCGAATTCCAGTTGGTAGTCGTCATTTGATAGACTTTAACACTTGTTGGTTACAGGACACAGACGTTGAAGGATACAAAAATTATTTCCATCCACGACCGACTGACAGCAAACTACGACATACAAGGTTAGTTTTAAACAATTTCAGATAGTATAATAGAATCTCCCTGACTTCAAGGACGAGGAGTTTTGAAACTTGATTAACTAATGTTTTCATGTTCCATGGTTTACAGATGGGTCGTCGTGGACCAGCAAGAGGTCAGAATGGGAAAACGGCGGCTGCTAAGAAGCGGGCCAGCAGCAGGAACGAATCGTTTTCAAGAGCATCTTCCTCATCTTCAATTGTACTTTGCGATGACGAAGACAGCTATGTGCCAACTAAGAGAAGGAGTTTTGCCGCCGGAAGTAGCAGTCACAACAATAGCTACGGTGAAACTCCGAGGGAAGACAAGTACCATGAACCTACTAAAAGGACAACAGGACGTGAAAGAAGCTCTGTCAACTATGCGGCTCTGAATTCTCCTCCACGTCATGAGAGTCTCGAGACTTACGACAATGACTATTCTGTAGCGGCTGCTACTCCAAGCTCGAAGGCTAGCTACAGTCAAAATTATACTGAAACTACTCCAGATTCGACCTCTCATGGTAATGGATATTCGTCGTATTCCAACAACATGCACAGTAGTAGCGTCCCCAAGGCAAGGCCTGGTCCTGCTACTGTCAAGCTGACTAGCGTAAGTTGACCTTTGAATCTTGTACCCTGACTGACGTGCGAGTAAGATGTCGATATAATGAGCATGTCTTTATAGGCGGCTTATGCGTCGAAGCATACTGGACCACAAGCGGAGGACGTCATTGGAAATGCAATTATCAACGGAGAACTGCACTTGTTGATCAAATGGAAAGATTCGGATGAAGCTGACATGATACCTGCAAAGGTTGCACGATACAAGTACCCTAGTGTAGTCATTCAGTTTTACGAGATAAAGTTCAGACAACAACTCAAGGAAAAGGAAACTCATCAGCCGTCCCACAGTGGACGCAAGTCATTCCCATGATGGTAGATGGACTACCCCAGATCCTGACTGTAATTGATGAAACTATTTTTGTTATGCTACGATTAGATGGTTCCTGTTTGCATTTTTCTTATACAGCAGGGGGTTGCTTGATTTAGCTCAGATGTATCTTATGGTATACGCTGCGGAAGGACTAGTTTTATTTTCTTAAATTGTATTGCAAGTGAGCCGTATCTTTGTTACCACCATTGCGGAGGTTAATGTTTTCAATACGAAGTAGCTGGTGGGTAGATTCCGCTTGCCCAGTATCGTAATGACCTAAAGTTCAGCAGCGGCATTTTATTTTACTTGGTAGTGTTCTTACGCACGAAAGTAACTGTAGTTCTGAAAGTGGAATGTGTGATTTTTTATTTCTACAGTGTACAGTGTTTAAACGTACAGATTTAGTGTTAAAATTCTACCTTACTACGAATATATCTGAGAACATCCGACTGTAAACCAGGAACAAGAATAAATTATAAAATGTTCAATACTTCTTTAGTTGACACCTCTCATGATATTTTTAATGTTCGCTTCCCTGCTGCGGCTTCGTTCGTTGCCTCCAAATTCTGAATTTTGTCGTTTACCAAACGTCTTGGAAGCTACATCGTGAAATATGGATCTTCCAGGGAGACCAAGAGAGTACTTTTGTTTGATGAAGTTCTGCAGTCGCCTAGCGAACATTTTGCTGCTTTGGGCCAAGTAGAATAGATCAACTCGTTGTAACTTCAGCACTTCCGCATTCTTTTCAGCTCGGTAGGATTTTGAGTAGGTTTGGTCGTAGAACAAAGCAGGATATCTTCCGAAACTGTGCCCAGGATCGTACCAGCGAACCAAGATCGGAATATCCGAAGCGTTTTTCTTGTACCCAGCCACCCTTCCCTTGTAAACGATGTACAGTGTGTCGCCATTATCGCCTTCTGACTGTATATCAGTTCCATCCAAGTACAACGTGTAAGTCAATCGATCAGCAACTCGTCTTAAAAAGGCCATGTCCGACCCTTGGAATAAGGCGACCTAGCAAAAGCGACAAATTGCAAATCAAATCATTCATCCCAATTTTTATGGCTAATATCGAGGCGAGGCTTATTTAAAAGCTCATACCTGTTGCAGTATAGACTTGTACAGGGCGAAGTTGACATCTATGCGCAAACAAGTCGGTAGAACTGAAGTTGCTTTGGGGTACATTCGGCATCGAGATGTCTTCCAAAACTGATGAAACCACAGCAGGACCTGACTATTTCTGGTTGACGCAAGTCCAATATTCTTCAAGTATTTCTGTGGAATACCATGCCGTTCATTAATTATAGCATAGCCAGTTTTGACAATAAAGCTTGGTACTGGTATTGCTCCTACCCCAAGCAACCGAGCTTGATACAGGTATTCTCGTTGACTTCGAGTTAATGACGAAATAGCAGATGTGAACTGACTGAGAATGTTAGACAGAAGAAAGGCTCCGCAGAAAGTGATAGCTACCACGATTCCAGCTTCAAGTATGTTCGTTGCAGTTAAGTCACCAAATCCAGTTGTCGACATAATAGTCACTACCCAGTACAGTGCTCTGACGTACCACCTCCAAGAGAAGAAAAAACTTTCGTCTATATTAACCCCCATACTTGCACGAAGTGCATAGTCTGCAAGTCAAACATGTTTGTCATAATTGCATTTTCATTTTTGAATAGGCAGTTTTATGGCTGCATTATTTCTTACAGGAAGCAGTCCAAGATCGATTTGTCTCATTAAAAGGTTGAGTTATACTTCTACATCGCAAGTTGAAACTTTCTTCGTGCAAGTCACAAGGTGCAACAGCATAAAGGATACAAGCAAAGGCATGGGCGGTCAGCAAGAAGAAGGGAACCGTTATCGATAGTTTGTAGACAAACATGGAGATTGTGATGGAACGTCTGTATTCTGCTAATGTGCGAAGGTAATGGATCTGTGAATAAAAATACGATATTGTTATGGTAAACAATTTCCTTGATCGCTTGAGTGAATCAATTTTACTCACCAATCGTAAGCAACGAAGAATGTAAAGTGGTCGTACTTGCGCCTGTACTTCAAACGAGAGATGTGTCAACGGAACTGAAGATATGATGTCGACCAAAAACCTCGAGAAGCTCAATACGTAACTGAAAAAGATTACATCATTAATAGGCTCTTGCACACACGAGAATAATTAATTTGTGAAAGAACTTACTGAGCAGCTACTTTGCCGGAGCTTTTGCAAAACTTGCCAGATACTGTTGGAAAAGGTACAACGAAGGACAGAAGTATATGCAAGTAGTATACGTATTCACAGCCGTTTGACATGTCCACATATGCAATAACGGATGAGACATAGTCGGATTGATTCTTCAGTTTCTCTTGGTGCAGAAATTCTACTCCAAAGCATAAAGCAAAGAATCCGATTGCCGCTGACATCAAACAAGAGAACATGGTTAGTATCTTCACAATCTTGTAGAACAAGCAATTCGGGTGGATCAGCAGACGGCATTTATGTTGTCTGTGGGAATACAAGGCAAATCATCATTTAATGCAACCACCAAATCAAAGAACATCATCGTTACATTGGCTTACATTGGTGAAGATGCAAAATACAGAAACGGCAATCCATAGTCCTCATTTCCTGAGCCAACAATTTTGGTTTTTATGAATCTCGAGAAAGATTCCCCTTGAGCGGCCAGAATTGCAGCATTGCTGTCAGCATATTCATAGGGTAAGTGGGACCGCAGAATGGCCTTGACTCTTTTATTGTTGTGCAATTGCTGCTGAATCACTTCCAGCTGATCCTGTTCACCCATTTGAGCAAGTCTTCCCTTGATGATTGCCAGTTTTCGCTCAAACAGATCCCTCTTGGCACCCATGATCTTGAACATATCCGCTTGGAGACTGGGATACCTCAACAGGATTCTCGAAAAATCTGCTGAACTTAGCGTAAACACTTCCACATCATTCATGGCAACGGCCGAGTATCTAATTACAAGAAAAGTTTTGTTAATTATTCCTGTCATTCGCCACCACTTCAAGTATAGTCTACTCACCTTCGGCGCCCACCAAACAGCATTTCCGTCTCACCAAAAGTCCTGGACAGAATACGTAACAGTTATTCGGAAAATAAGAAACGATCGAATTCAAACCTTCATCGACTTACTCTCCTGGTCCAAGAACACATTCCAATTCATCCGTCTCAGTAGTTATCCACACTTCACCATCGACTATAACATGCATTTCCGCTTCGATATTCCCACATCTCATTAACCTCTCTCCCTGGCTGAAGTAGTATTTTTTCAAATACTGACAAATAATTCTTGCAACATTCTCCTTGATCGACCGAAACAACGGTGTCTGTAACCAAAAGATAAATGTCGATTAGTCACGGTTCAAGCATTCGTCAAAGAGTGATTTGTCGCAAAAACGTTTGTTACTTTTGTAAGAGCATCCCCAATAAATTCTCTAAAGACGTCCGACTGAAGTGCAGGGTGAAGGTCATCAAATACTTGCTGAGGCTGTAGCCCGTTAGACAGGGCCCAAGTGTTTTTCATATACTCAATTACGTTACTATAAGAAGTTTTACAGTAGTTCTTGGTTACTGGCTTGGTTAAGCAAACTTGGTTACCGGAATTGCGAGTGGAAATTTTTAATGGCTCACTTGATCATCTTTTTATTGACTCCTTCCCTCGTCATAATCGTCTCTAGAACCTTCATTTTCTCTACGTAAACTGCTCGCCCAGCATCAGTATCTACAGCAGAAGCCTGCAGAATGACACTGCTATTGTCAATTCCAAATGGATGTTTGAATTCACTCAAGTACATTCAAACTTACTGTAAGATCTGCAACAACGCATCGGATGACCAAAAAACCTGTGAATTTGAATGTATTACGTCTATTCTTTAGCGAAAAATAAACAGGAATAATAAGACCTTTTCGAACCAAGACAGCGACCTTCCTCACCTAAGAGACATTGAGCGACAGTTATGCGAATTGTATCCAGGTTTTCCAGTCTATCAAGCAACTCTCCAGATCCAATCAAAAACATATTTTGAGTCACAAAATACATTCCGGCTGTCCATCTGGTGGAGAAATGGTGTGTATTTTCTGCAAATGCTGAAACCAAAATGAACATTTTATCATCGTTCTTTGCAATAATCAACCTTCATAATACATTTACCCAAAGTAATTCTTTTTCTTATAGGTCTTACCTCTCTTGCTGTTGATCCACGACCTCGCCAGACAAGCCGGAAGTTTTTCGATATCCGACCTTCGAACAGGATCCAACGGCACAGGGCAATCGATCCAGAAAGAAATTGATGTCAACATTGTGCAAACAGCAAAGACCAACCACACGTACCAGACGGTCCTGTTTCAGATTCGAAATTTATAAAGCACCGGAGAAAATGAAAATATAGAACGGTAAAGATGGAATAAGATCATTACAAAATCAACATTCTTCGTTTCAAAATGTTCCGTGACCAGACAAGAAGTACAGGAAGCCGGAAAAGATTGAAGAATGTCACAAGTCTCAGCCATCCAACCCATCTGTATCCATCGCCAAAGTATCCGACGTCCACTACTCGAAGTACAACCAAAATCACTTCGTAAGGGACGGTAGTGCAAATGTAGCCAAAGATGAAGGTTCCGCCACAAAAGAAGTTCCTGGCAGTCTTGAGTGGATGAGAGACCAACAAGTTTCCTTCAGTGAAGTAAGCCCAATGCATTTTGACATACCTGCAAAATCAAAATCATTTATAGCTCCCACTAAAATACGCACAGGTAAAGCAAGACGTGAACTCACATATCAATCAACAGAACCGTTCCAAATGCCATGCGAACAAGGGTTGGTTCATAGCCAAGTGTCACATATCCGATTTCAACAGCGCAGTTCACCATAATGCATATGGCCGAAAAGCCAACAAACACGTTCCAGTAAATTGCAAAAGCTCCTGCAGGATGCACCGTTCGCCTCATGAGGAAGAACCTGAAGACCATACTCGGAAATTGAAAGCTGGGTTTGAAGGGATGTATATTATACTTGTATATTCTAGACGACGCAACGTACTTCATGAATTTCGTGAACATGTTTGCCCGAAACGGAACTTCATACTCTTGTAAATCACAAACATTATTTGAAGAATTTTTACGAGTTGGGAATTCAATCCAAGAGGGGGTATGACTGGGCTTCCTTTCAACTTCAGTTCCTCGAGCTTTCCGAAGATGTGAATATATTTTCGTCAATAGCGATACAATTTCAGCATTCTTCTCCTGCGAACACCAAAGATAATGTTTGATGAGAACAGAACAATTTCATGATTTTCAACAACTCACTCTCTGTCGTTCAGCTTCAGACATGAACTCCGAGTCCCTTCCCATTGCTTCCATGAAGCTTTTCAAGTCAATAGCATATATCACACAGTAACTCAAGGTCTTAACGTTATTGTGGGACGGTTCGCCAAAAAGCAAGTCTCGGATTCCGATATGGCTGGATGCTTCGAGTATAGCTTTGACTTCGTTCGTTTCTTCTTTCAATACCTTCGAACAGAACCTTCACATTAAACAAGCATTCGTATGAAGTGAAATTGAGCAATAGTAATTTACCGCTAATGATCCACGGAAGACAACGTACATCTGCCGGCGGACATCACCGCGACGAATGAAGTAAATATTGGGTGGTAGCACATATCGGTCCATCAGTTTCGCCATGTGGATGATCACTTTGTGGTCAGCTTTCTGCAAACAGGTCAAACCTGTAGCTGTTAGGTCATAGCAAGATGGCTTACCTTCATGATTGTTACAATAATCTTACACTAAATATCGGGATTCCTTCCAAATGCATGAAGACTTCCATATATAAAGCGTCGTCTTGAAGATAAGGAGGGGCATCAAACATGAAATGTTTCACCCCTTTTGGTAAAATGATCCCTTGAGCATACTGACTCTGCAGAACATAATGCTCCAATATTCTTTCACGAAGTCTTGCTTTCAAACCAGATTCGTCTAAGAACTGATCCACCGAAACTAGTTTCTGCTCTAGTGACAACCTGTGATACGCAACTTGATGTTAGCTGTTGAGACTTTGCCGAAATAGTCAAATAAGCATTATCTTACTTGGGTCGTGTACTGCATGCAAGTGATGACGTCAACATCGCGGTGTAGTATCCAGTTGTGAAGACTCCAAAAATCGCCAAACAAACAATAAACATCCTTTCAGACATGTTCGTAGCCGCAAAGTCCCCAAACCCGGCGGTTGTCCAAGTAGCAACCGCGAAATGTAGAGACAGCAGATACGGTGCACTGTTAGCAAGACTGTTGGCCAAATATTGCTGTATACGATGTGGCTTGTTCATTCGAGATTTCCAGAGGTAGTAGCTGGACAGCCATGATACTCCATAGCACTGTCGAACTCCATTAGGTTTATGGCTGTTGGCGATAAATTGCCTAATTAAGTAGCAAAATTCATGATTTCCATTTTAAACTGTATTATAGACTTACTACGGAGGACAAGCTATGAAGAACATTAAGCAAGCGACTGTATGAACTCCAATTAGCAACCTTATGGCAGTACAGACCAGTCGAATCCAAAACATGCTCATTGTGTGCCGATTGTCCAAAAAGTCCACATAGCGTGAGACCTAGTTTCAACAGTCTTATCAATCTTGAATCAAAAGGTAACCAAACTATCTGTCTCATGTTTTCAAACTTCGAACTAACCTTAATCAACTTGAAGAAGTAGGGAAAGACTTCCGCAGGTATCGCGGCATACAAAGAATATCCACTATGCTCATTGTTGTCGAGGATATCAATTATGGTCCGAACCGGTATGATCGTGATAACATCTAGATAGAACGTGATTCTGCTTCTACAAACAGCCAGCCCGTCGAAGAATTTGTAGTAGAGGCCTAGAGAAAAACTATATTAGAAACACAAATACTTGGATATAAGATTCTTGAAGCCGGGGCTTAACCTTCACCTACCTGTGGCTGGACTAGCCGTAAGAATCTCAACGCCCACATCAATAACATACAACACAGCATTGACATATGACATGATGTCCATTATTTTCTCGGTATGGTAGGATATTTCCGAAGTCCCAGCAAAAGCAATGTTATAGAACGCCAATACGTACGATAGCGTGGTCAAGACCAGCATAAGGATGTGCCAGATATCCACAAACAGGTAACCAGACTCTAACGTGTTCGGAATAGTGCTGTTCTTGTACGCTTCGACGACACCCTAAACAGATAACAGTTTTAGCGCAAATACAACTTCCTCAAAGTCTCATAGATATTTTCTAAACGGTTCCTTACGCGCTCCAACTTTTTATTTTGGCAAGGCATGTCAACAATAACTGGCGTTCCAGTATCATCAACAACATCTTCATCCACCAGCTTGTTCATACCCGTAGCCCTGCAAAATGGCCGTAATTTAATATTGGCATTGCACGAAACTTTCAAAACAAACCCATTTCGTAGTTCATGAACCATCTCAAAACAGTCCTGTTCGAATGATACGGCTTCTCCGACAAAAACTCGCCATCCTGCTTGAACTGTACCCACGTTATCGGCTTTTTGCCAACCATCTCGTAGAACCGGCGTACATCATTCACTCTCAGCTACAACCCAAAGCAAAAAAACGATTATTGCCTCTTTCAAGTCCATACTCAAAGATCACACCTAGAAAACTCACCTGAATCCTGTTCCTCATTATAGTCAGCGCATAATAATGCATCGACAACACCTTCATCAACCTCTCCTTGCTCAATCGTAACATCTGACAGCAATTCTTAGTCTCGATATTCGTCGGATACGGATACGAAAACAACAAACTGCTTTCTCCAAACACACATCCCGTCCTCAGCACCGCTGATACCATATTCGAGTTTTGCTTCGACTTGACCAGGACTTCGCCATGAATAATATAGTACATGGTCAACGCATAGGATCCTTGCTGACATACAATCATATCAGGATTATACAGCACCACTTCAACTTCCCTGGAAACCGCTCGCAAAAATGGCTCTCCAAGGTTCCTGAACAAGATGGCTTTGTGAAACATTTGGGTGCAGATGTCATAAAGAATGTCGTCTTGCATCGAATGCGGTAACGTCTTCATCATACGGACATTGTACACCCCTTCACGGTAGTTCCACAAAAGTCTATAGTATTCTTCCGTCTTGTGGAGAAACAGTTTTGAAGCGTTCATTCGTTTCTGAAAATGACATTATCCCAAACATGACTTACACACACCACTTCAAGTATCATTTAACTCTATCCTAAAACATACGTAATTATCTTACCAACTGATCCAAAATGTACTGCACCCTATGGAACATGTCATATCGAGCTCCATCCCGTTCCAGCAAAAAGGACGTCAAAACACTTCCAAAGTATCCAGCCAACCCAATAGCTCCAAACAGCATTACAACAATGCTCGCCAAATACTCTGCTTCGCTTCTTGGTATTATATCTCCATACCTGTCGTTTAAACCACCGGAAATTAATAACCAAACACATTTTCCGTTTCAAAATAATATAAACTTTGACCCTAAAATGAATTAATTCCAAAACTCCCGAAAATCCCCATTCTCAGATGTAAACAAATCCACCCGCAAAACAATGATTTTCCCCGAGCTTGCCTCACACCTCAACAGATGGCGCGGTCCATCATTTCTTACCCCAGTGTCGCCAGGATGCTGGTAGAAAAATACAAGCACAAAACATAGAGCCTCAGCGGTTCAAACTTGAAGCCTGGATCAAACTGGTCAATCTTATTGGGCTCCAACCACGTTCCCTTCATCGCTTCCCATTTTGATTCACTTCCAACATTCATAAGTTGAAGCGATTTCTGTCAACCCACACAAGCATCTTGCAAACCAACCAAAAATCCAAAAGCATTTCTCACTCTACCGACTTACGAATCCAGTGAACCGAATCCAAAAACATGACATCAACTGCAGCAGAATCACGTAAATCAAAAAGAACTTTGCCACGAAAACCGGGTACGCTGGGGCCAAATCCTCCTCTCGAAGTCTTCCTGCAAGGTCCAGGTTCACTCATAAGATCTCATGCCAATCCAAAATCATCGCGATTCCCCCAGCGACTTACCAAGAAACATAAAGATCCTCAGCCCTCTAAACAACGTCAAAACCCTCCCATATCCCACATTAACAAAGTCGTTGAGATCATCCTGATTAACGAGAAATATAAGTAGATTCTTGATAGGAAACGTGGCTACAACTTCGAGGAACCAAAAGGACAGCGTCGTAGGTTGGAAGAAGACGATACACTCGTGACTTCCCTTGTAGCGCATGAATTCAATGACGATCCTGACCATCAGCTCCAGAAAGAATATCACATCGATCACAGCCTTGAGCACCTGAACCGGGTAACTTGTAAACACGAAGAACATGTCGTAGGTCGACACGAAGAAGTTGAGCAGGCCCAAAGCGCCCATCGTCACGTCCCACCCAATAGAAACCCATGTGTTGCCCAAGATCTTGAAAATCAATGGCACTTTTATCGGTTTACCGATGTTCTTCTCGGCGCTGTAAGCTCGGCTTTTGGATTCGCTTTTCACATCGCTGGCTTCTAGAAATTGGCAAAAAGTATCCGAGGTTTCTAGTCAGTTTCTTGTTTTTTTCGAATCTATATTTTCTCACCTGTCTTCTGGCCAAGAGAGAAATTCGTAGACCTTGTGGAGAAAGCTTCACTTCGACTAGCTTCCAGTTTGGAGGCCATTTTTCAAGTTTTCCAGAGCTTGCTCGCTCACTCAAGCTCTAGAATAACTCTTGCGAACTATCTGATTTTTACAGCATCTATAGTTGACTTCCAGTGTTTCCATGACTTCAAAATCGAGCTTCGTTCATTTGGCTTGATTTTTAAACTTTTGTGATTTCCGTCGCTATCGCAACTTGAGATTTCTTGCTTGCATGACCTCGAACCCATGTCCAGCCCATAGCTTATCAATCAATATCTCTTGGTAATTTAATACGCAAGAAGGAGAGTTGAAGCAGGATTTGGGATTCAAGCCATCGTAATGCAATAACTTTCCCCTTCTTCACAGTCTTGAACATTGGACTACTGTCCATCACTTTCCAAGCTTTTCCCAACCCTCTAGGGCTTCTTCGCATTTGAAATGGGAATCAACGTCATTCATTCTTTCTTCTTGATCATCAATGAGTAGCATAGTATCTGCTACAGTTTGCTTTCTTCTTCGTCTATTTCCCCTTGTAGTGCGGGGGGAACAAACCGAAATCTATCGTTTACCCCATGTCAGAGCCCATAAGGGGGTTGTTGTTGAGACTGCTTCGTTCTGCTTGCTTCGACCATATTCGGTTTCCTTCCTTGGTGTAAGTTGGCCACGTTATTTCCCCATGTGGCAAAGTGCTAATGAAACCCGGCTCATGTCCCACGAATGCTGCCCGGTTTCTCTCCCTCATGCCCATTATTGCATTTCACCCTGACAAAATGCTTAATGCATTCAACAACACTCGCAGTCATCATGATGAGTAATGCACACAAAACCATCATTCACACATTGTAAATCTGCGACCCCAACCGTGGCCGAAACGGCTTGTACAAAAAGTCCCCTTGGTTTCACCAGGATGATGACGATCAGGACGTTGAGGACGACCCTTGATCCCCGTTCGTTTGTTTCCGAAACGATGATAGATAGATGTAAAGATAGGTACGATTTTGGGGTATCCAAGGGAAGTCGAGGTTCTGGGTTTGGAGGGTTGATGCAGTAGGCTTTGAATGTGGATAAACTTGGTCTACTTGTCGAGTCGGATTAAGGAAAAGAGGGTGAATTTTCAATATCTTGCCGGGTTGCAAGATTCGGGTGCGTGTGTATGTGTCCATCTGTTGGTTTTAACCAAAGGTTGGGATAAGGATCAGTTTGTTCACAATTCACATAGTACATGAGGAATATTGCAAAAGGGTAAGAGAATGATGATTTCAGGGCAAGTACCAAAATGAATTGAAAACGGTGAGCAATGTTAAAGTTGATGTTGGAACTGCATTTAGGAATGAGGACCGTTTGAGGCGTTGCAGTAGGTTATTTTTAAATGCGTTCAGTGCATTGAAAACGTTTGGCGAAAAGGCGCGCCAATTTTGAATGAGATGGCTGACTCAATGTCCAGAGAAAATGACAAAGTCATGCATCGTCGAGGGCGATCGTTCAGGAGCGAACGTCAGTCACTTCGAATGTCTAAAACGCCAAGGTAATACTGGTGTTACACTGAAGTTACAGTAAGGCTTTTATTAAGTTATGTTAAGGTTACACACGCTTTGATGATCAAGAAAGTGAGTTTATGGAAGCTTGTTTGTGTGTTTTAAATTTTCGTAAATACCATTGACTTGAAGGCGGTAAGTTGATTTGAGAAGATTCTTAATTAATTATGACGTACATTTGTATCTAATTGTGAAATAACTTTGCTGCATTACTTTTTGGAAACTGATGATAATTTTGGTATCATTGCAGTGTTGGACTATCAACCTAGTGCGGCTAAGATGGATCCCGATCCTGGTCAAAAAGTTGCTTCTACTCCAGAGGTAAAACTTGAATCTTTTTATAAAGAGCGAAGGATTTCATTGTTAACCAGAACGGGATGATTTAATGCGATTTGTTTTCAGCTCCTTGACAAGATCTTTGAGCTTGTGGACATGAAAACGGTGATGAAATGCCGAACAGTTTGTCGCCAATGGCGGTCAGTTTCCGAACTGTACCTTAAACGCCGAATGAGTATCACAGTCACTAACCCGAGCGTATTGGTTATGCTTGAATCAAGCCGGCAGGAAGTTAATCTATTCAACAATAGATTCCAGTTGCCAGAAGACCAATTCAGTTTGATTCTAAAGCCAATGTCTGCCTCTAACCGCTCCGAGTTCTCATCGAATTGCTGTAGTACTTTGTTTGCTATGGTTGTTAATCTGGAGTGGATTTCTTCTGTAGTGATCATGAATCTTTCCGGGTGTTTAACTGTCGACGACTGGATTGTAGCTGGACGGGCGATTCTCAAGAAAATGAAGGCTTTATCGGATCTAAAGCTTCAGTTTCGAGCTGAACGAAGCCGAGTGGTTCCACTATGCTTTTACGAAATCAAGAGTCAGAGCGATGAAAATGAAATGACGTGTGAGAAGATGAGACGCATTGAGTTCGTGATCGAGGAGCCCACGTTCTCGAAACGAAGGAGATTTGGCAGCATTCTTGAAGATACTTTCGACTTGTGTACCAATTTGGTGGTAAGTTGGCGATTTCAAAAGCAGATGGTTATGACTGATTGTTGCACTGGTTATCAGTCAACTAGTATGTACACACATGACAAAATGATTTATGTCTCTGCTTGCAGAATTTGAAACTGACTGTTCCACGGTTCTTGTGCGTCCGGGTCACTCGAAGGGCCAATTTCGATGATGCAGGAGTCGAGTTCATGCAAGAATGGAAATGTTGGATCTGGTAAGTCAGCTCATCAGTACATGCTCTTATATTTTTTGCAGTGTTTAAGAATGTTTTCTGATAGGTCATCAGGATGGCGTTGTCATCCGTTCAGCCCTCAGTGGTTGGAGTTTATCAAAGACATTCTAACTAAGGCCAAACCACCAAAACTGGATATCCCAGTAGTTTCGGATGTTTTAGCTGTCATAGCCAAGACTCCATCGGTTGCACAGCAACTGGAAAAGGTTCATCTGTCTATGACTTCGCCTTTATTCGATCGCAAACCAGAATCGTCGTCATCACTGCTTTCAACCACGGCCTTTGAAAAAGTGAAAGTTTTGACACTTTCCTACTTCTTATGCAATCGCGATAATTGTTTCCCATCAATGAGCCCCGTATCCGGATTCGCAGCGTTTCCAAGCCTCGAAACACTACAACTGTACCGCGATAAGAACTTTGCCGTACCTCTTGGTGGGAGCGTATCGTCGTATGAAGTACATAAATGGATGTGTTCTAATTTGGCAAAGATGGCACCCAAGCTCGAACGTCTAATAGCCAATTTTCACGTCAGAGGTGATGATATGTCTATGAGAGTTTTTGCTCATGGAGATGATTGTCTCAAAGTTCTCGAAATTGCCAATTCGATTAATCAACTAAAACACCTGGTCATAACCCATGATAAGGTTGTTAAGCCGACAATGGTGAACAAGTCGAAGTTGGTTTTCAAGAAAGTAGTACCGTGTTTGAAAGGTATGTGTCCAACTCGATTGCTTATGTAATTCCTATTGCTTTAATATTTTCAAAGCTTTATGCTTATGTCACTTGTGTAGGTCTGACGTCCTTGACCATGTCTGTGCGAGATCCTGAATTGTTGCGAAAATACGGAGAAACGTTTTTGAGAGCATCTCAACAAATACCGTCCATCACCAACATGGGCTTCTACAGACTTGTAAGTAAACTTCTGGAAACAATGAAAATTCTATCCTTCCAGACATAACATACTTTCATAATTATTAATTATGTTGGACAGGACATAAGGAAGGAAAAGCCAGCTAAATCTCCGCTTGTGGACGTGACTCAATGGAAAGTTGAGATTCCGGAACACATCACTGTAACGACTGGAGCCTGGACTTTGGAACGCGAGAAAGAAGCACTAAGGATGTAGGATAGGATTGTTAGCTCCAGCCTTGTCAGTAGCATGCATCCTATAATGTTATGATATTTCTATTCCTTTCGGTTTTCTATTACTTATCTCATGACCAAGATGTGATCTTAAAAGCTTTAATAAAATTTCTTAAAACTTTAAAGCCAGATGATTATTCGTTGCCCAACACAAGCCTATTAGCTTCGATCCAGTGGAATACCCTCATACCTGTTCAATCTCTGTTAGCTTTTTGTTCAAACAGTGTTAAAGTATCTGGAAATCTTTTTAATTTTCACAGTTTGTAAACACGATACATGGCACTTTTGTATAACATTTCGTATCTTCTTTCCCACTTACTAAATTATTGTCATTTTACAAGTTATCAACAAAATAATATCCATCAACCACTACGGAACATGGATCAATTCATATATATCAACTACCACCTTCTCAATAAGGTCTCCAAACTTTAGGCGTTGTACTTACAGAACTCGCCGCTTTCCCCAACTTTCCACCGTTTGAAGACTCAGTCCTTGAACTTGCAGCCGAACCCATCCGACTCTGACCTTTGTGCTTGACTTGATGGAAGGCTGACTTGGCAACGTTATTATGGTCATCAACTTCGATCAACGGACTACTACTTCGGTTCGGACTGCTATCTCTACTGCTATCGCCGCTACTACTATCACTATTGGTACTACAACTAGAGTTTCTGTTATTGTCCGACTTTTTACCATTGTTGTTGTTGTTGTTATTATTGTTATTACTACTATTGTCATTATTGTTATTGCTTCCAGTCTTCCCATGGAATCCATTAGCCAAACGTCTCGCGTGGTCAGGAGGAGGAGGGTGATGAAGTCCCAATGGAGGCGTCAAGTGGTTTCGATGTGGCAACATCAAACTGTTATTGTCACCCCCACCACCCCCCAACGGAGTCAGTCGATGATGTGGAGGTGTCAGACTGGAAGTAGAAGACGAAGAAGACTGAGCAGGAGGCGGAGCAAGCTGATGGTGATGATGTAGACCCAGAGTTGGACTCGGCCCCATAAGCGGAAGCGGCGGAGGTCCTGATGGTCCCACTGAAGGTTGGAGCGAGGCCGCTGCGGCGGCGGCAGCCGCCGCTGCCGCAGGATTCATAAACGGCGGGAACTCCGAAGGCGACCCTGTACCAGGAGGCAGTGAGCGCATCTGAGATGAAGCGTTCATCAAAAGTCCCGGAAGTCCTTGATGGAGCTTGTATGGAGCAGCTGCTTCGGACCTTCGAAGACATTCCCAGTTGTAGGCCATGTAAGCTGCTGCTGGATCAAACCAAGGTTGGTGCATCAGTGGACCGAATAGTCCACCATGGCCTGGAAAACCAAACACTACGCAAATTTACCACTTTGTTTCTTCCATAGCTCCCCTTCGAAGAAGAGAAAAGAAGAGAAAGAAGAGACCGGAAACGAAAGTTTGGACAGTGGCCACTACCGCATTCAACCGAACAATCGCTACTTCTTATCGTCCTCCATCAAGCCAAAGTCTTACGACCGCAGCCCAAGATACAAACACATGTAGACGACGCCCGCCGCCCAAGTACATGCTCAGCCGACAAGAAAATGGGAACATTGGAGACCATTTCCGCCACAAAAACGGCGTCGTCGCCCGCCATCCTCCTCTGGTCATTTATGTGGCCAAGCTTTGGCTTTGAGGACGCTTAACGATAAAAAAGCCGAGCCTTCCGTGTCACATTTTCGCCACCGTCTTTGTTTACTCTCGACGGCCGCCGCCGCGATGCTGGTACCAAAACCAGCCTTTCTCTAAACCATAAATACACTCAATTTCATCCAAAGAAAAAGAAGAAAAAGCTGAACCTTTCTCGGACCCGTGTATACACACACAGTAATAACTACTTTCTTTTGAAGCATTTCTTCATGTAAACATTCAACTTGATATCCTATGCCTTGTACTAAAAACTCATGTTTTTGTGTGTATTTCCAGGACCTACTGGAATCCAACGTTTCAGAGGCTTCACAACTTTTTCCATGTTTCGCTGGGAACTTGATGAGGTTTCCGCTGGTCTCGGCAAT
Organism: Sphaeridia pumilis; assembly: GCA_034698345.1. Classification (NCBI taxonomy): domain Eukaryota; kingdom Metazoa; phylum Arthropoda; class Collembola; order Symphypleona; family Sminthurididae; genus Sphaeridia; species Sphaeridia pumilis. The sequence goes on along the minus strand of JAQGBJ010001057.1, from coordinate 10,365 downwards.
AAAATCCTTTCGGCACACAAAATTAATGTAATCTCTTTTTCATGATCGTTGTTAACACGAGGCGTTGCTTAATTTTGTAACCTTGTGCCTCCTTCTCCTTTGTTTCTCCCACAGATTAAGCAACCTCTGACTCAACCAAGGAACGTTCAAAAACTATTGGAAACAGTCAACCAGTCCGCAGCCACCTTTCTGCTTGAATCACACACAAAAGCCGCTTTCAACAACACAAGAAAAACAAACACGGCCCCGAAATTTCCTACAACTTTTACGACCAGGCCACCTGCTTCCTTCCGACACAAAATTAACCGAACCGTAAGGCGGCAGCAGCGGCGGCGGCAAAACTACCAACAAAACCAACGGCGCTCCCGCGCCAAACCATCTGTACCTCCAGCCCACATCATCAAAAGTCCTCGGTCAAAAACGACTCGTTCAAATACCAAAAGCCAGCAGCTTTCCTCTTCATTCATCAGCACACACATCAACTTACAGTATGACTTCAACAGCCCGAAAATAGCCACTGCACCAGAATGTAAACATTGCCACGACGTCCAACTACATGACTTGTACGCCCTACAGAATTATAATCTCACAATGTTTCTTTCTCTCGCAGAACATGAGCTCAAATTGTCCCAACAAGCCGCCGCAAACCTTATCAGGCCATCACAAATTACAGACCGGAAGTAACAATCGCCACCACACATTTTAGACATGGTATCTCGCCCAGAATCAAACCGGCAAAGTGGGCGAAGAAGCCCGCAGAAGAGCATACATCTTTGATACCTTTCTTCGACAACAAGAAGCCCAAATTCCACTTGATCTCTTTTGGGCCAACAACAACGCAACTGCTGATACCGCAAGGAATCCTGTGCGAAGGATCATTTCAAACACCCTCGCCGCTCCTCATCATGTTCCAAGCTGCCTTTTAATCCTGCTGCTATATAAATACGCTACAACTAATTGCTGTACTTACTACACACCCCTAGCCAAATAGCCATTGACGACAGCCTTATTGCCTCTGCTCCATTACCAAGAACCCCTTGTAGAACCAAGACAATTTATTTACTTCCTTCCGGATTTTGTTTCAGTTTCTTCTAGGTTTGCCTAGCTGGAGCTGAGCTTTATAGCTTTAGCACTTTGTCTCTCTCCTTGTCTGTGAGAAGATACGCTAAGGCTCATTGGATTCAGTGCGGTATTCAAGCGTGACCTTGGAGTTGAAGAAGCTCTCGTGCCCCCAACAACCCTCGATCTGAGCCTTTGTTCTCCAGGCTAACGGTACCTGACTTTTTACAGCTTTAGTGTCACACTATGGTTATTATACACGGGGTTATAAAAATATGGTTTTGTTTGGGCTATTTTCAGAAACGTTGCAGCTTTTTGTAGACCAAAAATACATATAACAACAACTGTCAAGGTGACCACCACCGCTTGTCTTCTCTTGGATGTTATAAACTCATCGGTATTTACAGTACCTTTTCTGAAGTCACTCAAGCCACGAACGAAGGACTGGAAAATCCAACGCTGTAAATCATACGGGATATCATGACAAGACTAGAAGATTTTTGCTCCAGATAGCGCTATCAGGTACTTATGTTTCTGAATTTTGAGGTTTTTAGAACGGTAAAAATGCTGTAGTTTGATGCCGTTTGTTCGAAATTGTAGAATGTAAGAAGAACAGTACAGATGGTAGAGAAAGGGTGAAGGACATGATGAAACTTACTGGATTTGGTCCTAGGCTCCCTGGGCCCATCGACGGTAACCTTGATGGCCTTGACATACGAAGCAATAATGACTGGACGGGTGTTGATGATGATTGTCAAGGAGAAGCTTTTACCTGAGAAGAAGAGGAAATCAAACGGAAATTGTTAATATCGTCATTACGCTCATTGGGCATTACGTCTATGTAGTTTCGCGTGTCGACCTTCGATCAATCACTGGGATTTCTCTGAAGCTTCGAATTGGGTAACACCTTTCGGTGCTAATCAATACAGTAAGAAATGTTGAAAAAAGCTTTTAAGCTCAACTAAATATACACACGTACGTACCTCTTCCAGATCGACCGACAAACCTCAAATCGTTAAATTTGGCAATGTGGTTCTTCATGACTGCGGTGTGGTTGCGGAGTTCGCCGCAGTAGTTTTCGTCGTTGCCTGCAGTCACAGTGACCACTGTTCCGTCTTCGACATCGTCCAGTGCCACAACCTGGTCAAAAAGTACGATTAGCACAAGTTTACACCTGTAATCCCTGATCCCAAACCTATATAATCTGAGATTCCCTTTGGAAAAAAAATTCTAGGAGGAAACGGCACCAAAGAGCCGCATCAATTCCAAAACGTCTTCAAAGTTACGGTCTCACCTTGAAGGCCACAGGAAGCGACTTATTCGACCTCCAATGATTCGGCAGCGCCGAACACAACAAATTTGGACTTCCAGTCCTCACCAAGTCACCACCACTTTGATAATCAGTGTAGTCTGGGCCGAAGTAGCCGCCACCGGCTCCACCACCTTGAGGACTTCCGTGTTGTTGCTGTTGGTGATGCATATGTGGATGATGATGATGGAATCCGTTTTCGAGGAGTTCGGTCCCCATTTCGAAGAAGGCACTTTTAGTAAGCAAGTTGTCAACTTCACGATTTCAAACTACTGGCTTGATTTCACTTGAACTTCGTTATGGTTTCACAGACGCTTCGCTCTCGAGCACTGTATAGAATTTTTGTCAACCGTCCAAAACGGGCTCCATCCCCTTCAACGGCTTGTCAAGAACTGAACTGGATGTGTAAAAAATTCCAGCTCTATACACTTTTTCTCTCGATTCTTTCCTTCCCCCAGCAACCCTAAGCCAACTTGGGAACACACAACACGAAGCGAGTTTACGGGGCGACCCATGTATTGAGAACCGCAGCGGAAACCTTTCCCCAGCCACTACGCTACCGCGTTCATAATAATAAATGCCCCCAAACTTGAAGCTGGGCGAGTAGGGCGAATAATAATATCATGGCCGTCCTCATCCTCGGTATGTATTCCCACATCCATTTTGTCCTTGTGTTCCTGGCCTCGGCTAGTACCTCTTTCCCCAAATTGTATTCACTGAGAGAGGACGACGACAAAGAGAAGGAACACGTTCCCCTCATCATGTCTATTTGTTCCACAGGCCAAAAGACAGACCTCATTGGGAATATCGTCCTCGTCAACAAATCTCGACCGAACCAACCTTCAATGGCAGCATAGGGCTTCAATGGATTCTTTGTGTACTCAAACTCCAGACTCCAGGGCTTGACTGAGTGAGATGTCCATCTGTATATATAGTTGTTAGCTAATACAACCTAATCTTGACTACCTTATTCATTACACTTTTCGACACTTAACAACATTTTTTTCCAGGTATAAACTCCTACCTCTCCAATGGCCACACGAACTATCAAGGAGCTTGTAAACAAGATCCAGGACAATAAAATCTAAAAGCAACAATAAGAGAAGCTTCAAACGGAGCTTCGCCTGGGCAATTTGGATGGACGTCTTTGTTGCCACTACTGCGGAGCCACCGTAGCAAATTCCTGACCGCAGTAGCCGGTATAGCACGCCCAGGTCGTTTTGTCTATAAATATGTATGTATAAGCAGTGCGCAGTAAGCAAAGGACGTGAATTTCCCAAAATCCAGAAAGTTTCCGCCACTAAAAATTATGCTGGATTTAAGTGCCGTTTAGTATTTTTGTCAGTGGTTGCAAGTGACTGGAAAGATTCATTCCTGTGGAAGTTTTTCGGTCAAGTAATTGTAGTTCCTTCTTGCTCCATCTTCATCTATTTGGATGCGTTTAGCGATGGCGATGAAATCAGTAGCTGTGGTAATGTTCATTTCTAGGAACTACAAAATTACTTCTGTTCTGGCTTCTTTAACAGATTTTAAAAGAGCGTGTTTTTTTGCAGGTTCGCAAAAAGTGACAAATACATCCTTGGCATTTACTATACTCTATTAGGAAATTAACAACACCTTTGGAGCAGTTTCTACTATCCCGTGAACAACTTTTGCCAATTTACAAAACCTTGTTTGTCTTTCAAATCATCCGTCACTCGTCAGAGTCAATACCGTACACGTAAGCCCTTTTGCAGGGGAAGAAAATGTTATAATAGAAAAATACACAAAAGTTGAAGTCTGGTATAGCTAACTGACTCCATTTACAAAGTGTTTATATATTATTCTCTCTTCTTTCTTGTCTCTTACAGGAGCTTCAGACTTCAGATCGGGATGAACCCATTGAGCTCTGTGAGGCGACAAATCACAAGGAAGCAGGATAAACGCAGAGGCATGTAAAAAGTGTATATCTATTGATACAGGGAAAAGTTGGACTCTTTAATATCCCTGTCAAAGTTTTAGGGCGAGGATCGCCGTTATGTGTATATCCGCAAACCAAAGTGGCTCGCGCGGTGGTTTAACCCGGTTCCACCACAGTAACCCGCACGAAGCCCACGAAGCCCGCCGCTTCCGTGCGGCGATATAGGAACCGAAAAGATGAGTTGCTTAAGCCAGAGGAAGCCAAAGGTCGGTCTGGAGACCAGAGATAAGGACTGCGGGGAAGTTGGGCGAGATTCGGTGTTGAATCCATCCGCGATCTTCTCCAGGGTTACGTCATCATATCGCATATATGTGAATACATGTGTGTATGTGTATTTTAGTAAGTATTGAAGGACGAGGAAGAAAAGAGGGGAATAATAAGAAGGGATGAAAAACTGCTCGGCACCCTTTTGAGGGTTGCGGTATGACACATACATGGCCAACATGGCAGAATCCCGCTCGTCCTCATACACATTTGGCCAGTCAGGGGAAACCTAAAAACCCCAGAAAAGAATCCTAGTCAACCGAGCTACAAGCCTCGAATCGGGCCTTCTATTAAAGCGCTCTCACTCAATTCAGTCGGAGATATCTGGGTGAAGACCCTAAAGGTTTCACCGAGGTTTTACCATTGAAATGTATGCAGGAGCAAAGCGGTTATTATTATTATGGATGCAACCCTCGCTTTTCCTGTCACCCCTTTTGCTTTAGTTAAGGCGAATCAAAGCGCCCAGGCCAGGAACAGGAACGAAGATCAAATGTGCGGCAGTAGCTGGAACTGGAAGCAAGCGGAGACAAATATGAAAACCAGGGACAAAACTGTTTGATGATCGCTTAATTCAATTTGTTACGCTTCTGCAAGGAACCAATGGCGAGTACGCATTCAAAGCTACCGCGCGGCGACCTTCGAGGACTTGGAGATTCTTATCGATGTAATGAAACGTTCTAATCGGCGGCGGCGGCATTTCTTCCACCGTAAGAAACAATAGGATTGTCTGCTGAGGTTTCTCCAATGTTTGGTTCTGGTTTGGATTGGGAAACCTGGGAACTTCGGCGGCGATACCCCGCCGTTGACAAATTCATTCAATCTGACAGCCAATAATCCATAAAAGCTCAATCGACTTGAAAAAAGAGGAGAAGAGACAAGGGTGGAACTCCTCCAAGAGACTCGATATTCTCGCTACATTGCATATATATACAGTATTGTGGAAAAATTGTGCGAGAGTTTAGTGCCGTTTAGATGTAAGGTTATTCGAGCGGCTTCGAACTTCAGATAGGCTTCTCTCTAGGTTCCCTTGGACCAAGTATGATTTTTTACCGGGATGACCCAGCTCGACATATCTCTGTATATATCGAATATCGAATCAATTCAAACAAACTGCCGAGCTTTTCTGTGGGTTTTTAGTCAATCCACCAATTGGCTCTTCTATTCGTTCCATCTTCCATCGTATAGACGCTTTTTCGGTTTCGTTGTAATAAATGGACAGAAGCGGGTTATTGGAGTCGAGTGCGATAAAAAGACCTCAGAATCATCAATGACTTTTGGTGGCGGTTCCAGGGAAATGTTGTATGTATGTTGGTTGGTTGGTACTGCACTGGAGGGAGAGAGAGATACAGCCGGGAATTTTTGTTGAATTGTCCCGGGATTTCTCATCTTCCCATTTATCCCTTGAATGGCTTCATATAAATACACTGCCCTTCTTTTTATTATTTTCAATCCATTCTCCAATCCTCCAAACCTCCAAAGGACTCGCTTGCTCTTCTTTTCTCTCTGTCACATGTGTGAATCATATTCAAAGATATAGCAAAAGGGCACAAAAAGCCGGGCAGTTTCGGTCCCACGGTTTAACCGCGAAGTTTGGCGGTTCTGGCAATTCTTATTTTTGAACTGCCGGGATTTGTTTTTTTTGAAAAAAATTATCGTTTAAAAAAGGATCAACAATCTATGTGGCAGCCAGGGAAAACAATATTTACAGGAAAACGGCATTCAAGTATGACAAAATTAAAAAGTTTGATATATACTTGCTCAGCTTGATTACTTGCTGAAATCATGAATATTGAGCCCACGGCCTGAATCCTAAGGCACTTGATTTTGAACTTGATCCGAATCCATTATCGCTTCTAGAACAAGAAGAACAAAAACAAACGCCTCTATTTAGTATCCAGCGGTCTGTTTTAAAATGTGTCAAATTCCAACTGTTGTAATATAATTTTGACGGTCAAAGTAATGACACAACTCTTACATCCAAACCTGTACATGACCATCAAGGCAAATACAGAACAACAATTGCAACCATATATTTATACATGAACAGGTCAAACAACAAGCCTCTTTGGAATCTCAAATGTCCTCCAACTCTGTCCCTTGTTGAACAAATCTATTGTTTCTTACGGTGATAAATCTTTAAGAAACATTTTGGAAACAAGCGTTACACGCAACTTATACACTTGTAACCAGAAGGTCCCGTTAATTTTATTGCTCAATTGTGTTGGTACAATTTTAAAATTATTTATTGGCGGGGCCTTGTATATATATTTGTGGTGAACAATGTCCTCAAATCTTGTCCAGTCCTCCGCGGCAACAAACTATATGTATATAAATCCTAATAAGCTGGAAAGAGAAAGCCGAAGAGGTCTCTTTACTGAATCTGTGTAATAAAACTATCCATCTATAAGAAAATATAGAGAGAGAATTTCACCTCCTTGATATTTCAACAACGTTTCTTTTCAAAGCGGAAGACGACGACACTTATTCACAAAGTCATAAATCCGCCGCGTTCTGTTGGTCAAACCAACTGTTTCTCAAGTGTCCCAAAAGCCTCAGTCGAAGGACCCTTGACTCAAAGCTATAAGGGAGCACGTGTTGTTTATAAACAAAGGAGCAAATTGGTCACCACTCACAACCCTCAGCAAAGTGATCGTCAAGCCCTATAATAAACAAGCCAATGAGTCAAGAACAAGACAATTTCTTATATATAAAAGGCAAGGGCTTTTGGAATTGGGATAAGATTATACAGTACTTACTTCTTACTTGGCTTTTGCTTATAAATATGATGACACCCGGCTCGTGCTGTAAACCACCAAGTAGTGGGCTATAAGGCTTAACGGGACTTCGAAAAACATCCCAAAGATTCGTCATGTTCCAGCTTTCTTAGGTGCTGAATACATCGGTTTTAAATTCAATCGGCACCAAACTACAGCATTATTTCAAAAAATTCTACTATATGACATTTTTTCCATCTCCAACTCTTCAAAATCTGACCTCAGCATCCACCACTATGTACATTATGGATGAGCGCATCTCTTCATAATTTTTGAACTTTGGCGCGCCGCGCGCTCCGCGCGCGCGCGCGCGCAACGAGCGCATTTCCACATGATCGTCCAGGCATACAAAAATCGCACTTACGAATACATGTACAAAACTGCGACTCCTTCGTTCAGGCGACTGAATAATTTGTGAAAAATCCCCATTACCCGTATCCGCAATGAACATAATGTATTCCACACTCTTATATATACTTTGCTTGCTCTCGTTTGGATCTTTTCACCTTGTCCAATTCAGTATTTGACGATTCTTCAATGTATACATAGCTCCACTTGTTTCGCTTGAAATGTTGCTGAAAAATAAAAAGGCTCGCCGCATATACACAATATATATTCCATATATTAACAGTAGTAGTTTCCATATGAATTTAAATACATTTCGCCCTTGGTTGGGCAGCTTGGGCGCTGCGGCGCCCAAGCTTTTGCCCTCAACTCTTCAAGCCAAAAAGCAAAGTGATCTCATGAAAATGTATATTATTCGTCCTCGTCGCTTCATATATATATTATGGCGGACCATGAATAATGGGCGTCCAAATTTCCTTACAGGACATTTAGCAAGGTGCGGTCGTCCGCTCTTCCACATTCATTTCATGCTACATAAATTCGAAAGACTTCCAACTGAACCAGAGGTTCTTACTGTACAAATTATCATTTTTGCTTTGCCAAATCTGCAATGATTATATATATGTGTAGATCAGGACGACACAAGTTCGAAGTTTGAAAAAATCCGAGAATTTTGCTACAGTTTGGTGCCGATTGCGGGGCATCTTTATAATCGTGAGCGTCTCAGTTATGATACTTCAAGTTGTTCTTCGTTGAAGCAAATATATATAAAAGTGTGAGGCTGTAGACACTTCTTACAGAGAATCTAAATCGTTCAAAAACTGTATCGTTAAGCACGTACCGAACTCCAACTTCTTCAACGCTTTCGGAGCCGCAAAAATAGAGCTTCGAATCTCATGTTTGTGTAATAAAAAGGTGGTTGCGAACCATTACTTTGAGTGATGACTTGTCCCTTGTTTTCCCGCTTTAAATGTAAACAAGTTTCACAGCCAGTTCTCAGTCACTGACATCTTCACAAGTATCATCAACATTGGTAAAAGCATCGTCAAGAAGCATCAACAACAAACTTGTAGCCAACCAAACGCCCAACTCTAAATCTCTGAGTCCCATTAAACTCCAATTTCTGGTTCAAATTCCCATAAGATTCCACCATATACATGTATACTAAAAGTCGCTACGATTTCACCAAAGTTGGAACCTGGCCAAGCCATAGATTTGTGTGGAAACAATGACTTGTTTTGCCAAAAATTTCACGCTGACAAATACACATGTATAAATGGCATATGGCTTCTTCTTCATGTTAACACCGCGTTTAAAAGTGCGTTGCTGAAAATGCTTGTGTTCTTCTTGTTGATTCAAGAAGAGCAGAACCAAAACCTTCTGAAGTTCCAAGATTTCCGTAGAGCTTTAAAGCCCATAATCAGTAAAGTACGGGGCGCTCTTTAGCATTATATTTTCAAACGGCACCTTGCAACAGCACAAATTCTCCTCGCGGCCATCAAGTAACTCAATGAGCTTGAGCTTGTGTATTTATTTCAATGGCTCTAAATCTTGTTAATAGCCTCAAAATTACCGAGCTATTAGCTGGGAACAAATGCGTTTTCTAAAATTGCTTCTAAAATTACTTACGTGAGGATTTCTTGAGAGGGGATCAATTTACCTATATAATCCGTCCCATGTTTCTCTATGTATTTTGCCAGACTTTTTAAAGTGATTGACACTCCCACCTGCTAAGGGTTTATATATAGGAAATGCATTGACATAATTCACATTATTTCTGTATATATATACAAGTGATATTGAAGTATTTTCTCCTCAGATTTTGATCTCAGATGTTTATCTTGTTCATTCATCAAAGTTCATCTTCTTTTCAACTAATCTTTTGCTTTCTAAAGAGCCGATCAGATTTCATAGCCGCGGCTTTGATCGAACATCTTGATCCTTGTTCATCATCATCATTCAAGAATTGTATATTTTTTATTATTGTCATTTCAGATACATTTCAGTATACCTCCTGCTATAACTATGTTGTGCCCGTGGACAAACCACTTAACGGCAACAAGCATCAGCAGCACCCTGGCCCCTCATCAAGGGCCCTTCCTTTAAGGGCCACAGGACCAAAGGGCCCATTACTCTTCCAAGGACTCAATGAGCCCTTGTTCGATGACAAGCCAACAAACAAATTACGTACAGTTGGAAGGATCCAAACAAATATACAGTTCGGCAAGGCCTGGAGGAGCCTTTCGGAGGACTGAATAAGGGCTCGATATTGACCCGCGTGTTAGGTAATACGTAACCGAATCTGGAACCCGATGCGAAGAGGACAGCAGCCTGTTTAGCCTGTTGTTTGGGAAAAAACTGGAGATTTTATGACTGTTGAAAGCGTTTGAAGTTGAAGCTGGAAACGGTATTTATATATGTGTATTTTGGATGACGACTATATTTCCGAAGCGACCGACCAGTACATGGCCACTGTGACCATTGTTGCTTTTGTGAGGTCTGAGGGACTGACTGAGTGTGGAGACTGAATGAAGAAGACCATCTGGTCATTTGTCATCCAAGAAGGCTCTCAAGCCTCAAGTCCAACTTTTGGTTTATTGCCACGAGTTATAAAGAATTCAGAGGTTTATTACAGTTACCAACTTCAAGGTTTT
>JAQGBJ010001056.1:0-27377 GCA_034698345.1 Sphaeridia pumilis | reverse complement strand
TCGCTAAATCTAACCGTTAATTTTATGACTCCTCTTTTATTAAAGTTTGGATCAATAAAGCTACAAACTTCTTGATACCCAGTCATCTTCAGTTACATCTTACGGGTCAGTAATGTGGTGTCGAAAGCAAAGTGAAAGTATTTTGAAGGATTTGGAAGCATATTTCAGATGAAAACATGATTGAGTTTTTTTGCAATATGTCTTTATTGCTGTGTGTCCGTAATTATTCGCGGTTTCTTCGACTGCTGTATAATAATGCACCACATGTAAGGCGAAGCTTAGAGCTTCATCACTGAACACTAACCCGTTGATTTCCGAGTACTTAGCTTATAATTGCAGGTACATAACTTTTCGAAGTGTTAGAAACGATCAAATGTTGTACAAATTACTATTGATTACGTAGTTCAGCTACTGCTACATATTATCGAAAGAACAGGTATCCACAACTAATTGTGCGCTAAATGTTGAGCTTAAAATAACTAAGCGTCTCCGCCATCTAAAGCTGATTTGGAGTCTGGTAACGTAACTCCATCTATCTTGGAGATTGCCCTGATTGCATCAGCTCGTTGATGCGGATTCATATGTTGCAACAGGTGAACAATCGAGTCAATGGCAAGCTCCGGATGCTCCTGAAACACCAAGAAGTTGTAGAGACAGGATTTAGGGTTACCTTCTTATTCTTAGGCTCTCAACTTACCGTGACTAGGCCATTTGCTTGTGTTAGCACAGAGTCTCTTCGTAAACTTTTAATATTCTCCTGCACTATTGATCTGGGAGAATCCAATTGGAGTTCGAGCCATTCAACAACAGCTTGGTTATTTTCCCATTCGTACGCCTGTAAAGAACGAATGTTCAGGAAGTGTTCTTGATATAACAAATTTAGCAGAAAACTACACTTACATCGATCAAATCTCTGTCTTCCATAAACCATCTTCTAAGCATACTAACTACTTGAGCATGAGTGACTCCTTGTCTGGCGCAAAGCATCTGTGACTCTATGCGGTCTTCCAGTAACAATCGCCTCAAACGCCAATAGAGTACGTGCCGAGCACGCCTCCAGTTGACAATATCCTGTAAGACAAAAACAAGTTTTATTTCATGACTTGACCCCATGCAGAATTTGCTCATGACCCTATGGTTTGCTATGGATTACCTGAATTACGCCCTTCTCTTGCATTCGAACAGGGGTGTCGTGCAAGTCAGCGAAGTGAACAGCAACTTGATGATACATTGGTCGTAATAGCTGCTCTCGCTCCTGGCATTTCTTTTCCAGTAACAACTTTTGTTCCGAATTGGCGTCAGGAGTAGCTAAGATCTGTTTTCTGAGCTCCATGAGTTCAGGATCTAGCCGGTACATCGATTTGACAAGATCTTTCATTCTAAACTTGATTTCAACAACCCCTTCTGGCTCAAGGATGCCACCTCTGGCGTCCGGATCAGCATACATTTCCATGTGCCTTTGGTTGATAGTCGAATCAATGACAACCCAGGCTCCCCCTCGAAGTTCTCCATAAGGTGGAATGTACACGAGAATTGGTTGCTGGTATTCACGGAGACCATCGACAATGTAAGCACCAAACTTCACGACCTGTTCGTACATATCTGGAACATTCAAAGCCGAATCAAATGCTGCTCATAGTCTCGTAGTCTTGCATGATCATCTCATATTCTTCAAATAGACGAACCTTTCATGCCCCCCGAGAAACCTCTCCAATTAGCGAAGATAATTAGCGGAAGTTCTTCTTTGCTGAAGTCCATTATAGCTTGGGCAGTTTTATACGCTGAATCAGGGAACCATACTTGTCCTGCTTGTGATACCGTCTGCACAACAAAATGACACTCATGAATAAAGATTACTTTTCAGAAGCTTTACAAGAGCGGCAGCTGGTGCCGGTTACTTACCTTAGCTTCTGAATCCAAGTTCGCGGGGTCAGCAGGCAGGTTTAACTCGACTGTTCGTGTTTCGACTGCGATAACGCCAACTGGTATGCCGCCCAACCGAGCTCTACCAGTTACTACAGTTTGAGCCCATGGCCTCATAATTTCATCAAACGTTCCATGATCAAAGAATCCAGATTCCCACTCATTCGGAGCGCCTGTCATGATCAGGAATCCATTAATTACCAACTTTCATATGCGACAATGCGACACGCTAAGACTATCAAATTCAATCGTACCTGGATTAGCTCGTCCAGCCAAGAGCCACCGAGGGTCGTAGGGGGCTTTTGTAGGGGTGTAAGCGATGTCCCGATCAACGGGATCAACAGGTGTTATAATTGGCAGCGGAACACCTTTGGCTGCAGGCATGTAGGACAGCCATTTCAACATAGCGTAAATTCCCTCCATGTCATGGCGTTCAGTTTTATGAGTGACTCCGTTATTGTACATGATCTGGATACCACCAAGCTGGTTGTTGGACGAGTAAACTTCGCGTCCCAAAAGCTACGAGAAAACGTAAATTTGATAAAGCTTTCAAAGTATTTGTATTCGTATTACTATCAAAGTAACTAAGACTCAGACTCAGCACACATGCCCAAATTTGGTCTTGATGTTTTTACCTTGTTCAAAGCTCCGTAACCGGTAAGGATGATGTGAGAGTTTTCAATTTGTACTACTCGTTGACCCAATCTCACCAAGTAAGCCCCGATACCAATAGCTCTGCATGTGACTAAGGACATCGTGATGATTTCTTTGTATGCTTGCGAAGATTCGCCGGCGATGGTTCCAGCATATCGAAGATTCTCAACGCCAATGCCGTCATCTTTACCAATAATGTCAGTAATCTTGTATCGAGATTCGCCATCTTCTTCAACAATGTGGGTAGCATGTACTACCGCGTTGCCATAATTATGGCAGATTTTGGAATAATCTTCGGGCGTGAGATACAAATAGTTGAATCCTTTGTCTGGCTCGGTATCATCAACCCATGATATTTTGAACAGTGCCTTAATTTCTTCAGCCAAACCAAGCCTTGCGCCACTGTTAGCAGCAACATAAATGCGAGGAATTTTGAGCTGACGAGCTAGTTCGGACGCTCTCAAAAACAAGAGATCTTCTCTAACTCCAAATGAACCAATCATATGAGTCATGTCATTCGAAATAACGATAATTTGACGGCCATCCGGATATTCCGGTGTACGAAGAGTCATCTTCCAAGCAACCATGCCGATCTGTAAATATCGACACATTAATATTTCATCCTCGCAGGTTTAAACGCAATTAATTTAAGTGAGTCTTACATCGTTTTCTCCAGGAAGGCGCTTTTGCTCCTCTAACTGATCGTGGCTATTCAAAACTAGCTCAATGTATTCAACAGGATGAGTTGGCATTGTACGAGAATTGACATCCTGATGGGTCCTTGTGGAGTCAATCCAAACACGTTCCAGAACTTGACGGAACATGTCCGGCAAATCATAAACGTATGTAGTACCGTTGCTCTGAGCTTGGAATCTTTTCTGCTGTAAGTAGTCCTTCGTTAAATAAACAGTAGAAACTGGTAGACCGTGCAGAGGCCCCTGTTTGGTGCTGAACGACTCAAATTTGATCAGGCCAGTTTTGGGGTCGCTAACTTCTCTATACATGCTGATGTCCAGGTAGTATCCAGACTCGTTTGTAAGGCACAGTCGAATCGGTATGGTTTTTCCGTTGGGCGTCTGTCTGATAGTCATTTTTAATTCAGCTTGGAGCACTCTTAGTTTCCATAAGCGAGGCCCATATCGAAGGACCATGTTTCTCACGCTCTCTTCAATCTGCGTTTCAAACAGAACATGAAAAATTGAATTTTACACTTCACAACGACGAAGAAAAATAACTTACTTTCAACGGATCCATAATTACAGTAGGAACGAAGTTCAAGAAAATATGATTACAATCTGTTCTTCTACTGTAGGGATGAGAAAAGGCAACTTCAAGCTCATCCATAGACTCTAAGAGTAATCGCTCGCCCTCATTTTGAAGATATTCAAACGAAGCTTCTTTCGTAATTAAATCAGAGTGACGAATGATAGATCTGATGAAGAACCGATAATCTGTGACTTCTTGTCCTTTGTCAACTCTAGCTCTGCCCAGATACAAATGCATCTTTTGGTTGGAGGTCGGAAGAGCTTCAAGCTCGTACATTTTCATTCGGTTGATCTCCAATTGGAAAGCGAGAGCAGGTTCAAGATGCCGATAGATTCTGTCTTCCACAAAGTTATCCCGAGCTCGGAAAGTAAAATATTTGGGAAATTGTCGCCTAGGAAAAAACGTCAACGGTTAGAAAATTACAAGGAAAATTGGAAATTTCGATTCAATTTCTAGCTGACATACCTGTAAAGAACTATGAAAGTCACTCGACGAATTCCCTTTTCCAAGAAGGTATCACAGTGCTCAGCGCAAAACTGAGAAAATTTCTCGTTCAACAAATTGTCATCAACTTCTGAATCCAATTTAAGTGCAACGTTCAAGATGTGAACCGGCTCCTTAATTACTACTTCAGGCTCGCTACCAATGACCCCACCGGTTTCAGTGAAGCTTGAGCTGATCGATATAGATATTCCTTTGTTTTCATCTCCATCAACACCAACCAGGATTGGAGAATCTGGACGGGAGTCATCTTCAAAAAGATCCATGACGTCATCAAAATACTGCTCGAAATCATCGAAACGGGGAAATGCTGCCATTATTCCAGTTCGCTGACAGTCTTCCAAGTGGGCGTATGACATTTCTATGTATTGCATTTCCTCCAATGAAGGCACGTGGTTTAGCATATGGCAGGCCTTTTTGTTGTGAGGCATTCTACAAAGTCCCAGAACTTATGTAACAAAAGAACGATTGTTGTAAGTTTTTAAGGTAGGTGATTATCAACATACCTGTTTGGATGCGAAGTCGGAAGTAAGAATATGAACTGGACTACACACATATTATTGACCAATTCTTGATGATTCAAGCTGGTAAGCTCGTACGAAGTGTAGGCACGACGAACATATACCTACAAGTATACGGAAGAATCATAAAAGCTGAATGGCGGGCACGAGCACCACTTCCATGAAACCAGAACAAAAAGTATATATTACCTCTAGCGCTGCTTCTCTCACAGCTTTGTTGGTGTGATAGAAGAAATCGTGCAAAACATCAAAAATAGAAGTCTCGGACATGATGAGCTTTTGCAAGTTTTCTGGGTGGAAGTCGTGGCCATATCTGTCGATGGCAGACAGGAATATGGATTCCATTTGGTTATGCCGAAGTTCGTACGCCGGTTGATGGGCAGCAATAAGTACCTTTTGTAACACAACGAATTAGATGAACCAAACATAACTTCGAATTGATTATTTTTCAGACTTCACTTACTTGACGAGATCTTAACGCTACTCTTGAATTTTCAGAGCGATTCAAAGTTGTAAGCTCATTCAAAATTGGAGCCAACTCGTCTGTCAGACCGGGCTCGTTCGCCCACACATGGTCGATCAAAAGCGTCACTAAGATGTTCTTCTTCGCTACCTGTCGGAGATAATATTACGAATGAATCAATTTCCAACCATTCAAGTATGAATGTTCATCAGAGAAGTCAAGTCCTTTACCTGGTAATGTGAAAAAATTATTGCAGCTACGCTCGCCATATCGTCCTTGTGCTTTTCACGCAGGGAAGAAACGCATTTATCATAGTGACCTAAAGTGTAACAAGGGTTGAAAGTTAAAAATTCAGAAGTAGATCAAAGGTTCGAAAAAATCCATGAATAGTACAAAGAACTTACCATACTGAAACTGCGTTTCAACAGTCAAGTAGTTCTTTAGAAGCTCTTGCACAGCTGACTTCATGCGTCCTCGAATACCATTTCGGTATCTCTGCACAAGCTGCACAATTCCTTGTGTTGCAATGAAGAAATGATCTCTATCGGAGCGTTTCTGAAGAGTTGCAGCATGGCTGCACCATAATACAAAAAAAATGGTTCGAATCAAACAACCTCCATGAGTTCAATGAGCAAGATCCCTTGACTTACCTGTCAATAACGCTGGCAATTTGCTGACTTGGGAACTGTGCCAGAACTGACGTGATGTTGCTTGCATACAAGGTCATCAACTTCCGTATCTTCTTTTCCACAGTTTGCGGAATTCTTCCAGAAATTGAAGAAATCACTTCTTGAAGCTCTAATAGTGGAAGATTTGGGTCTCGTAGAGCCTTCATGAATGTTTCAATCACTTCTTTCAGCTTCATATTGAAGTAAGGATCCGGAAGACAATACCCTGTTTTGCAAGTAATGCGTATTAACAGTTTGATCTTACATCTTCCATAACATTACATTCTGCCATCATACCTGCGAATATGTTTTCCAGTGTGGTCTTGCATGCTTGGTATACTTGGTTCAGTTTGTCACCACAAACCGGTAGACAGCTGTCACTCACAGAAAATTTGCCCTCATAAGGCTGAGCACGGGTTACTCTTGAAGCGTCGTCTAAATCTAGCTTAGCAATAAGCGAGCCAGCATCCAAGACAGCCCCGGGTCTCTTCACGTAGTTTACATTCCCACTTTCGGAGGCGGTGAGAGTCATTACCATTTTCATTACCTAGGCAATTCATAGATCATAAGCTTGGAATCGACAGTTGGGAGCATTCAGAATTACATTTTGAAATCACACCATACCTCCATCTCACAATATCCTTGACCAGCATAAACATGACCTCCATCTTCAACCAAATACCCGAGTAGTTTTCCTGCAGATGGCGCTCTCAAAAGAGTTGGATCATTGTCCTTCTCGAATACACACGTTTGGTTTCCGATTACTACTCTGTAGCGATCCACTTCTTCTTTCATGAATGTAGTGTAACTCGCACCATCGACCGAAAGAAGAAGACCTAATCCACATTTATAATGAAAAAACCATCTACAGCAATTCCTACAGCACAGGTAACAAGCACATACCTCCGTCAGACATTCTGTGGACTTCAACTTCTTTGTACGAATCGTTCATAACCAAGAAATACGTATTTGGTCCATTTTTCACAGCGTCCGCTTTGTACTTTATTCCGTCATGGATGAGCTCAACATTAACGTAGTTTCTAAGAGTATTAGCTGGCAAGACTTGGCCCCTGAAAATAACCCAAAATTAGCGACAAATTTTCAACAAATGATTAGACGTAAAAGTAACAAAACTTACTTTTCTAGAGACGTTTGGAAGTTCTGGAACGCATTGAGTATAGTTTGGTCAGCGACATGAAGAGCGCCACATATGACACCTAGCATTATATCTGGCTTGTCCGGGCGAACTCGTTCGGCGATTAAGGCATCTAACCAACTAGTGTCTGTTGTATTCTTTTGGAATGCTTCAGTTTCTAAAAGCGTAACCAGGATTTCCACAGTCGTGCGGAAATCACCCCGAATGGAAAGTTCTTTCAGAGCAATGACCAAGTTTCTGTAAAAAAATTGAATTTTGAATCAGATAAGCGCTACTTAGAACTTCATTTTGCCCGCATCGTATCTTACTCTCTAGCTTGTTCTCTGTCCTCTCCCCACGAGAAACAATGGCCGAACTGAGAATCGGCATACTCGTGAAGTCCACCGGACGCGGCCACACTGAAGTAACCCCATACATTCTTCGAAGACCGGAAATTGAGTTCTTGCACAGTTCCACTGCTAGGCTTGAAACCTTCATCCGGGTTTTCACTGGTAATACGGGCAGCAATAACGTGACCGGCAGGTTGAGGCTTATTCCTGGGTTCGTCAAAATTAATAGTACTATCGCCCCATGGACTCTCTCCATACAGAAGTCGGATATCCTTGATTCTATTCAACGGGATTCCCATCGCAACCTATGGAATTAAACAATATTACTATTCAACGTGCCAGGCTTAAGTCCAATTTTGTTGCCAGAGATTAAAACTAACCTGGAGTTGAGCTGCTGGAAGGTTCACGTTCGCCACCATTTCAGTACAAGGATGCTCTACTTGCAATCTAGGATTCAACTCCAAGAAGTAATAGTTTCCATCCATGTCGTACAGGTATTCAACAGTACCAGCACTGACATAGCCAACCATCTTAGCAAGACGCACTGCAGCCTATCCACACGTAAAATTACTTCATTAGCTACATCCTTCAACCCACGGTTAATTTCCAACAATACACATACCTTCTCCATTTGCTCAAAAACTTCAGGTTTAGCAACAACACAAATGGCCTCTTCAATAATTTTCTGATGTCTCCGCTGGATGGAACAATCACGACCGAATATTGAAATAGCATTTCCATACTGATCAGCCAAGAGCTGGACTTCCAAATGCCGAGCACATGACGCAAGCTTCATAATGAACACTGGGGATCCAGGAACTTCGGCTTGTACTTGGCGGAACAGGTTTGGAAAGTCTTCCCCACTTTCAGCTTTTCGAATACCCTTGCCACCACCTCCTTCACTAGCCTTGATCATTACAGGAAACCCAATCTGCTGTGCCGATCTAAGTCCATCCTCAACCGTCTCCACACAACCTTTCTTATAGAGCTCTGAAGAAATTTTGATCTTCTTATCCTTGGCACCCCCACCAGTGGCCACCAGACCTGTTATGAAAATACTGGTGAATACAGAGCTGTTTCATTTCAAGAAATATATCAAAAGTATCATACTGTACCTGATCCAGACCAAGGCAACGTCGGAACACCAGCAGTTTGAGCAACGATACTTGAGGCAATTTTATCACCAAGAGCCCACATGGCCTTTTCAGGAGGTCCAATGAACGCAATATTATTCTTTGTAAGCAGCTCTGGAAGTTTTGGGTTTTCGGAAGCATGACCCCAACCCGCCCAAACCGCTTGAACCTGCATCCTCTTGGCAATATCCAAAATGAGCTCTACATTGGCATAATTGTTATTATTCGTTCCTCCAGGAACAGGCACGTAGTGGTCCGCCATCTTGATATATTCGGCATTCGCCTTCAGGTCCTCGGGCGTCACCATCACAACAAACCGAATGGCCCTCTCGTTCCTGAACACTTCGTAAGCCCATCGCCGAATAGATCGCATGCATTTTACTGCAGCGATGCCGTTGTTGGCAATTAGCACCTGTAAAACACCCACAGCTTTAGCTTTCTCTCTCATAGTTGGCAACATGTTACTATATTTTGATGCAACTTACCCTGTTGATGACTCTGGTTCCATTCAACTTCCGGATCAACTCTTCCGGTGTGGCAACAGTGACATCGGGAGACTCGGGAAACTTGTTGTCCCTCATCATAGTACCATAGGACATGCTTGGCCTGCAAATTAAATTTCACAATCAGTAATTGATAACAACAGTACAACTAATTGAACCCAGCGCCTCTAAAAAACCCTTGTTCTCTCTGCAAGCAAAGCGCCCGTCGTATCGCGCTCAACCCGAAAAGCAGTAGCGTCAAAAAAGCATTCTCTCCAACTCGCACACTCACCGTCGGTCCATACTGACCCCCCCTTCAGGTACACCAGCAGGACACGAATTCTTGCGGCTAAACCGCCCGCTATTCCTCCGAACTTGAGATTCTGCCCCTGCCGACGAAGAGCTCGCCGAATTTCGTTTCACTAGCCCTTTCTGTCTCCCTCCGCCGCCCGCGCCAGAGAAGCTCGTCGAACGTTTAGCAGGTAAGGGCAGTTTCTTTGGAGGAGATTCCTTCTTGTCAGAATCCATCAACTCTGACCCAGTGACCAGCACTCCTTCTATTATTGTCTTGTTGCAATTTCAGCCGAAAATCCCAGTTCCTCCTCAGCTCTATTGATTATTGCCAGAGATAGAGATCATCCCTGCTTGTATTCAATACAACAACTAAACACAAACAACACAACACGATTCCAAACCACCAGCACACTTCTTTTTATTCCCAACAACTTAACGATTGCTCTTCTTTCGCCGTCACTGAAGGACACACTGATAATAGACGACGATTATTGCCTACAGTGGTCAGATCCAAAGCTATCTATAGAACCTTTAGCTCTTTAGAACACGACCAATCCAGTCCATACAATCGACCTCCTCCCCCAACTCAATGGCTTATATTTTCTGATAAGGCTCACGTTTCAACACCGAGTTGCAAGTTCAAGTTCATCAACAACACAACAGACCAGCTATTCACAACCAACCAAGCCGCTAACAGCTTCACAACTTACTAATTATAAATGTCCAACTGACCAGTGACCAACTTCGATACTGGACCATATGCCTTCTTCTAACAACGTCGTGTCCGAGCACCTTCAAACCCAGCTGACAACTATACCGCTCTCATGGAGCAACAATGTTAACTTGCCTCAAAACCATGACGTCAAATTAGCAACTTGCAAAACTCTTTATAGCCTACTTACGACGATACAAGGCGCTTCTTCTACCCTGTGAGCCAAGCTCAGGTAGAATCCATCATTAATCCACCAACAACCAACTACTACAACATGAAAAACTTTGGGTAACTCTCATCAAGCCACTTTGGGGAAAACTTCAGGTTAGCCTTGTTGCAGCGTCAGCGTCTTACAAAGAGCAGCCAAACCGAGATTACAAAATGCATAGACTGACATCCATCCGTCCCACAATTTCCCTGCTCTCCTTCCTTCCTTACGCACTTGTCCCACTGTACACAGACATATATATATTCGCCAAATCGCCATTCACACCACGTGTCTCAGCTCTCAGTCTCTTTCGACATTATCATCTTCATTAAACTACACACGTGCTAAAAAACAAGGACTACTGAACAATATCAAACAGTCGCAGCAAGACTTAAAAGCACCTCAACCGACTCAAGTCTCCTACTAGCAGCAAACTATCAAACCTGTTTCATCAAACTTGGTACAACTAGTCAAGTAGCAACTTTACCATTAGTACTAGCTTCAATCAATCGAATCAAACATCCTTGCTGTGCACCTCATCAAGCCAAGCGTCAACAAAAAAACATGCCCACAAAATTGCAACCAAACAGCAGCGTCAACAACAAATTACTGCAAAAGCGTCTTCTAGTCTACTACAGACAGGAGGTTACTAGAAACTTGTCAAAAGTATCGGATATTAGTGAGTAGACAAACCTCAGACGCCGTCGCTTGTCATTCCAACTGAGAGAGTCTAGGGACGTAGTGGATCTACTGGTAATCGGAGGGACTGTGTCATTGAGACTTTCCGCCGATCCATTGCTCAGCCGCCGGTCCGACATTCCATCTTCCGTAGAGTCATCAGCGTCTCCAAGAATAAAATTTACACGACCATCTCCTCCATTTCCTACAGCCAATAGTTAATAAACACATTATTATTATTAGTGACACACACCACAAACTATGTAACAGAGGACTACAATAGCGTACAGCAGCTTCTAGTGCAAAACTAAATGTTCTTCGTCCAACTAAAAAACATGTTCACAAAAATTACTTTTAGTTGCATCTCCTATCGCTTTCAAACTTGCCCAAAAGTGTCACACCATTTTCAAATATATTTAAAATCTTTCATTACGCGCGTACATAATCAGTTTTGAAACCTTCTAAAATCAATCAATTACCTTCAGGAGGAGGAACAGCGCCGTTGACAGCTTCTTCCGCCATTTCCGCGCGGGAGGGGGTGGAAGAGGTAAGCCACCTGAAAAAAGAAGCCAGCATTTTTAATCGGCCACAACAAACTTCAATCCCACTAGTTCCAGTCCCAGTAGCTTCTGCCACAGCCCAATTACTCAGAAGTGCTTCCCTGTGGCGCCTTAACTGCAGGTTACATTGATAATGATAGGAGATTAAAACATCAGCGATATTTTTCTCCAACCCCCGTTAATTGCCGATTCCATGAACGTCATCGATATTCCCTGACTACATGTTTTCCACGTGCGTATTGCAGTCCCGATTACACACTTTTACTTTTTCATCAAGGTGAGCTACAATTGTGCTGCAACAATATCATGGCTTGAATTATGATCCCAGGATGCTAACTATTTATCCAACAACAAAACCTTGTTGGCTTGCGAAACGTGTACTCGCGTGCCGTCTCGTGCTAAGCCAAATGTTGTGAAACTTGATGATACCTGGTTTGAAGGTAGGCTCTCTGTAATTCTCTGTCTCACGCTCCATTTCATTAGTATCGGAAAATCTTCTTAGGCTCAATTAAATTATTCCTTGTGGAAATCCCTCCAATTTCTTGCTGTTCCTACGTTTAAACATCCATGAACGACCGCAACTCGGTTTTTACCAACTTCATTTCTAGATTGCCTTGATCTTGAAGAAATTGCCATCATTTGCGAATCTCAAAGGTCTGAAGAAGGATGGATGCAGCATACGGGTGCTTCACACAAAGCTCCCAATCAGTCAGAATTGCAACTAATCTTCTTACTCTTTTCATGGACAATCTGCTTCCATGTATTTGGCTGACAAAGCATGAAAGTTGTCAGTTTTGTGTGACTCCCATCGGAATGACGTTCAACTACTACTACAGTTCCACCCCTCGGTCCGGCCGGCTTGAAAAATTGCAAGGAAAAAAGGTTGGACACTGCCCGAGCTTTGCAAACTTTCCACGTTATATCACGCCACCTCGGCGAAAAGGTCGTACGTTTTTCTCCCATTCCTTCTTCTTCAAGTCTTGCTATCAGAATCATCAGACAGTCTCGTCAGATACACACATGAGATCGCCTGTCCCATGACTGTGTAACCACCGCTTGGCCAAATAATAATCAAGCCACCAACCACAACTAACTAACTTTCGCACAACTCATCTCCAACTTTAACGTTATCAAATTCCTCTCATTCAACATACACGATGTCGATCCCCAGCTCACACCACCGCCAACATCACCCGATTCCACGGGGTTAACAAACACATGTTCAGCCTGCATCCAAGATCCTCAACAACTTCCCAATGCCAAATTGTACATACGATTACCATCACAATCTACCTGTCATTAGTACCGGCAGACAGGTGTACAGACAAACGCTCACATGTGCTCTGCAAAGACCGGTCAAAACCCCAACATACGTTACCTCAACAGATGATACCCGGACCTTCGCCTAAAAACAAGCCTACACCTCCTGAAGAGACAATCATAGTACCAAAACTAGATCCACGCAAGTTTCAATCAAACCAACTTACCGACAAACAAGCCCGCCGAAAACTCGCTTCTGTATAAACAAGTGAATCAAACCGATCAAAGAGATCTATCTACACTTCACAAAACACTTGTCCAAGCTCGACGATGTTCTGATTCTATATGATGCTTCTTCCAAATCATCCGAAGGACTGAAACTGGCAACCTTCAGTCTTGTTATGTCAATCGAGGCACATCAACAAAACTGTTTGTGATAGATCACTACGTCTTCTTTTTGCTTGCTCAGTAGTAATAGTAATACTTTTTGGCCTCCACTTGAATCAACGGTATTCATCCAAACATACAGTCACAGTCAGTCATCAATCCTGGACAATTTGAAACACACACTGATGACACTCAACAAGACGCAACATTGCATTCCAGGTCCACGTGCTCTTGTCTGATAAACTTGAAGATCATAGACAGAGACACCATCACGCACGCTTTCTTTCTGTACTTATGATAGGCCGTATGCATTAATTTAATCTTGTTTTACTACTCGGTCATCCGACTTGATCTTGTGTTGATCTTGCTCCAATCCACAACATTTATTTGTCCATCAGCTGATTAAATGTCTTTTTCTGTTCGCAGACCCAATGATTGAGAACGGCTTTTTTCAGAGATGCTCCTAATGCACTTTCAAGTGTGATTGACGTTAGCACTATTAGCACATGCTTTTAATTCCTTCAAACATCCACCGACATAGATCTACAGAGCATACAAGAAAATCAATTATAAACATTGCAGTCTTGATTCTACAAAGCTACAAACCCAATGTTATTGTTGTTTTCCTTACCTTTTGAATGATCACACGATTTCAGAATTTCCCAAATATTTCTTAAATTCAGGAAGTTTTTATGACAGTTATATATAAAGTCTTTAATATTTAACTAAAAAACTTGGCTGCAAATATTTTAACCATGTAGAAAATTCTCACGATCCACGACGACGACACTTAACTTTGAGCAGCACAAGTTTTTGTCAGCAGCGGAGCACCCAGCGTCAAAGTTGTTGTTGAACAACAACAACAAACGGATTGTAGTAGCCTCAAGACAGGACTCTTGACTGACCCAACGAATTCTCACGATTGAACCGCTAAAACGCAAACCTGCTGCGTTGGTTTTCGATAGTAGTTTTCTGCCAACCGACCGACGAGACCAAGAATCAGGTGATGCGCATACAACAACAGCCCAACCAATTTTCCTGTATTCGCCCGAATAAACTTTTCGCCATATGAGCCAGCATTGAGAACAGCCGAACGTGGTCTGAACCAGCCGTCTGCCCTTCCAAACGCATTGCTGTGTTTACAGACAAGAAACATGTGTGAGAGTTTCTCCCTTGCTACGCACAACTCCCCGCATTTCTTCTTCCCACTTTCACCGTTGCCAACGATAGCGCCGCAGCGGACCGCTTCGTCCCTAGTATCCAAACGATGTAGTTTTACGCCTCTCATCATCATCAACTTCAAACTTTGACCATATAATGTGCTTTCAATCGACCAATTTATTCCAATGAGAGCCTAAACCAAAAATCGAATATCTGGCAATGAATACATCAGACGACGTCTTCATGCCACAACGTCATGGTCAAATCGTCAAATGACCCACTGCATCCGTGTAACATGCTTCATCTTTTCAAGTGGTCATCCTTTTCATCTGTCCAAACACCCTGTAAGAAAGGGCAAGCCGAACAAGGCGTGTAAGCAATAAGCAATTCTCTTCAGGTTAATAATCATCACGTACTGACTGACCGAAAAAATATCCGGTTTTGCAAATACTTTCGAATGAGTCCTTGCCTCATTTTATTCGGCAAGCGAACCCTCAGGGCTTCCTGGTAGGATTGTTGAATGGCTTCAAGTTGATTTTGTTTCCGGTGGCTCCATCTGTAACTTGATCACTCCAAGAACGTTTGCAACAACTTGAGTTTGAGAAAAGATCCGTCGTTTGGTTCAGCTGTTTCAATCAGTTGGTTAATTAGTATCGGGGCTCTAGCTTGTAGGCAGTGTGTTTAGATTCATAAGTCAAGTGAGAATAGTCTATGTAGCTAGCGCGGCTAGAGCCGTAACCAGAATGTTCGTAATTATCACGGGGCTGATAGTCGCCTGACCTTTTCTTCTTTGTCAAAATACAGTCAATGATCAAGACAAAAATCACAACTAAAACTATTATCCCTAATATTGCAAAGCACAAGTAGTACAAGACACTGGCGATGCGTACGTCCCGCGGGTACTCCAGAGTCGAATTAGAAGTTAGATTTAAGCCGTACATTCTAACCCTTTGACACTTATAAACTATGAGATAATCTGATCTAAAAGCTAACTGAAAGGGAGGTAAATTAGCACGGTTGCAGTTACTATGACGATGGTGTATCTGATTCTTTGCTCTATAGATCCTTGAAAATTATTTAACAGAGTAATAATCTGAAGGTAGCCTGACTGAAAAGGAGAAGGAAGAGACTTACTTCAAACTGGTGCAAATAGCTTTAATTCAAAGTAATCTAGTACGTTCCATCTTTGGAGAATATAAAACGTTTCTTAGGATTAGGACATAAGAATGTCTTCGGATTCGCTCTCCATGAGTTTCTTCACAGAGTTGATCTGCAACATCCAGGCATCGAGTCTTGACGACATTCCACCAATCTGAAACCAGCAAAATTAGAGTTGGAAGCTCATTCGAGAATAATTATCGATTGCTTGGCCAAGTTTACCTGTTCACGGTTAAGAACACGTGGCTGCACCCAAGTCATGTGCACTTTCTTTCCGACCTCATCAATAGCTCCCTGGACCAGGCCTTTAGCGATTGCCTTCATCACATAAATTTCCACTTGGTTTTCGTTGATTCTAGCAGCTTCTGCGATTTCTTGGAAAGTCAACTGGCGCTCCGTGGCTACTCTTTGGAAGGTCATCTGCAAAATCATAATTTCGGTTACTGGGAATAGAATACACGTCATGATA
The DNA here is from genome assembly GCA_034698345.1 of Sphaeridia pumilis. NCBI lineage: Eukaryota > Metazoa > Arthropoda > Collembola > Symphypleona > Sminthurididae > Sphaeridia > Sphaeridia pumilis. The sequence continues at coordinate 11,394 of JAQGBJ010001056.1, read as the reverse complement.
AATATACAGTAAATGTATACCTCCATCAGACACAAGAGCGTAATTTTCTCGTGAAGAAGCTCTTGGTGAGCCATCAGAACATCGCTGTTCTTCCAACGGTGTCGCAAGCTTTCGTATTCTTTGATGTCTCCCTTGTTGAATGCCTTCAATACAGTGTAGTGCCAGTTATCTTCAGTACCCTCCAAAGACCCCAAGATCGGATGAGCCAACTGCAGAGACGAAATTTTATTTACACTGCGCATGCTACATTGTTCTTGTTGTGAAAACCATAGGTTCTTACCAGCTCGCCAAAGTTGTAGATGCCTACTCCAGTTAGAGCAGCCAAGATTAAATTCTTCGCATGTACCCGTTGATCCTCGATAGGCAGTGTACTGATGTCAGTACAACCCAAAAACTTGAGTGCACTGCGATAGTACGCAGCGATGTCATTGATCTTCTGGAACAGTTCGCTCTGAACAAGATAGAAACGACCATGAACGGCGGAGACACCGTCAAACGCAACAAGAATTTCATCAGTCTCTTCAAGTAGCTTCTGTAATTCAGATAGAATGAAGTACTTAGTATTGTTTTCAAGATTACTTTTTTTCAATAACTGTGTCGGCCATCCTTACCTTCGTGGATTCAACATCATTCTCAAACCTCAATCGGATTGCAGCCTTGCTAATCTTGAAAAGAGCAGAAGCTTCTTTATCGTTCTTGACTTTACTTTCTTGTTTTTCAATGAAGGCTATGGCTTCTGCAGGGGACGAAATTTGCGTGATAACAACAGCGATGATTTCAGCGAAAGAGAGTGAATTCATTCTGTCAAACAACGGCGTCAGAATAAGCAACGTAACTTTCTTTCACCATAACTTTCAGAAATTTGCAACTCATACCTCATCTCGAAATCCTGAATAAAATTTTCGTATAGCTCCACCAGCTTCTTGTCCTTATGTAAAGCCGGATTCTTGATGAAGTTCAGCAACTTGATGGTCAACTGATGCCACAGTCTTTTTGTGTACAGATCATCCATTTGGGACCATTCCATAGCCAGCGCTGGGTCGCCGGCAGCCGCAGCCTCCTGAGAGGACAAGTATGTTCCGACGTCCCGAATCATGTTTGTATTACTTCACTTGACGAAGCTTTCCTGCAAGTTAGAACGAAATCAGACACAATATTTTGACTTGTTTCAAAACCGGAAGCAAAATTGCTAAATATATACAGGATACATTGATTATTTAGCCGGCTAGAGTCATGAATGCTTTCCAGTTAGAATTCGCTGAAGAAATTCACGAATGGCAAGTTCAAAAATTATGTAAAGTACCCACCTTTGATGAAACAATCAATTTATGATATTCACGAAACGTTAAAACAGGTATTAACGAAATTTAGCCGCAGTTACAACTTTTCAGTCGAAAAACTCGAACCCTTTGGACAGTTAGCGCGTCAGCAGATTCTCCGTTCATAATTGACGCTTCATGTTCTATTCGCAGACTTTAGTCTTACTTTGCGATAAGACACTGAAAAACGTTCTGACATCAAAGCGACTCTTTTACTTCGTACTCAAAATCCGACGTTCGGAATTGATGGGCAAAATTGCCCATGGGCTTTACCCATGGGCAAAATTTTGCCCACCGCTTTGCCCATGGGCACATTTTTTGCCCATTACTTTGGCCATGGGCAAATTTTTGTTGACAGCTTTGACCATGGGCAAATTTTGTCCATCGTTTTCACAACTTCACAACAGACCCATGGATTGAACAAAGTGTCAAATTACTCTTTTATAACTTTCACCGCTGGCCAGTATGTTGATCACAACTTTACCCTCTGGCAACGAATCAAAATTACTTGTAATTGGTTAGGTGTATCGAGTACGCACTGTAAGCTCAACAGTTCTCTCAATAAGTTTAAAATCATTAACATTTTACACTTGAAAACATATCCAGTAGTGCACCAATATTTTTAGAAAACTCTGATCGAAAAACTAAAATTCAAACATCAGAATTAAGTCAAGCTGGCACAAACTTGCCCATCTCGAAATTGGAATCTAAACCGAAGTTAACCTTCAAATTGAAGTTGAGACTAACCTTACTGGCTTTCAAAAACTAGGATTGCAACTAAAATTGATTCTGACTCCTATTTCAACCAGCAATTTCATATTTTTTGATACCAAACACCACAAATTATACATAATATCAGTGTTTTTCAATGATAACTTGCAGCTAAAGATTCCGAAGTGCCAGAATAGCTCCAAAACGTTTCACAAGTGGCTCTTAATTGCTTCTAAAGGTTGATAATATTGTTTTTTTGAACAAGAAGCTTTTTCAATAAAACAAGTAGCAAATTTTGATCAAATTACGGCGAAGGCTCTAGGGTCTATAGACGACAGGTTGTCCCTGGTCAGCGTTGCGATCAACAATATTGTTTGCAGTTAAAGATATTGTGTAGAAATTTTACCCGTGGTTCTGTGGTTACAAGGTTGGGCTGGCAAATGGTCAAAGCTGCCAACAAAATTTTGCCCATGATCAAAGTATGTAATTGACAAAAAATTTGCCCATGGTCAAAGCGATGGGCAAAAAATTTGCCCATGGGCAAAGCGATGGGCAGAAATTTTGCCCATGGGCAAACCGGTGGGCAAAAGTTTGCCCATGGGTAAAGCCCATGGGCAATTTTGCCCATCAATTCCGAACGTCGCTCGCTATGTTCTGCCTCTCAGTCAGCAATTCTGAAGGTTGTTCTCTGATGCCCATGTTGCTTGGAAAGTTTTCAAACTTGAAGTATCTGGACATTCCGGCTTCCGGCACCTAATTTAGCAAAGTTAAGCGGAAATTATTTGAAATTTCATCACCACAGTTCACACTTACGCTTAAAGAAAGATATGCTTCTGTTTAACGTTTTAGCATCACAGCTGATCCATAGTGTGATTTTTACTCGATTGCTGGCGCGAAATTTGAAAAATGCCAAGGTTGACTGACACTGTCTGTGAAGATTTCGATTAACAAAAACACCAAAAGCAATCATTCATGTCGATCATATAGCGAAAATTCTGCTAAATATTGCTTCAAAGAGGATTTTAGTCGAATGTTCACAATTCACGACATGCAAGAAACCTGAAGCTTTATTGACTGGACGGGCGCTTGAAAGAATCAGCTCAAGGAATACGAAGAAAAAGGTACGTATATAAATTTGCTTTCTGACATTTTTACAATGGTACGTGCAATGTGTGTGTCAAACTGTCAAATTACTAACCGATATCATTTTAAATATTTCTAGATTGCATCACACTCGCATAAATTGGGACTTGCTCGAATAAGCACCAGTATGCAACCTGTTCAATCGTCTTTGGGAACACATTAACGTGGAAAAGTGGTTATATTGAAATGGCCAAACCAGAAGTCAGTTCAGCGAAATCATTAGTCTTGGATTCATTCAAGCCAAAAATTGCTTTTGTGACTTCCAAGTCTGCGAGTGCTGCATGTGAGAAGAATGGACTTCAGTTTACGCAGCTGATTCAACCATTCTGTACTTTGACAGCTGATGGTATGATAAACAGTGTCAAATGTCAAGTAGTATCTGTATTTTGAACCCCGCAATGTTCCCTAAAATGTATGTTCTTTTGCAGTCACATGGCAAGAACCAGGGGCACAGCATATATCTCCAAAGCACTTAAGGATATCGCCAGTGGATCTGTCAACGTGGAAGCCTCCTCAACATGATTTGGCAAGGAACCGAAGGATACTGAATAGTTTTGTGTCACAGAACGCTCCAGTTCTTCCACTGTTGGATGATAATGTCAGTGATAGTGATTTTGTGAAAACAAATTTGACTGTAAGATCAAACGCATACACACTGGTAACGCCAAAACGCAATCCGTGGTACGAAAGCTGGAGGGAGGCGTATATCAAAATTTATGCTGAGCAACATTCTGGCCAATATGACTTTCTTAATCAGTTTTTCGCTTGCGTGCTTGTGATATCACCATCAGATGTACAATCGGTAGAACATCTAACTGTCATCATCAATGAACTCGGCCAGGTTCAGTCCCAACATCAGTATAAATGGCCTCAGACGTGGTTTGCTCAAACTGTGCTAAAATTCTATTTGGTGCTGCACGACAATAGTGCTGACGATTTAATCTTGTAAGGCTGTGAAAAATCTAAAAAGCTTCATTTGTCAGCGAATGAACCCATAAGATGAGTATATTTTTGGTCGCAGGTCCGAAAAATTGTACCAAAACCTACGGACAACGTACGGTGCTAATTTTTGTCATCTATTAAAGATCAATAGTCATACAGTAGATGGTGAAGAAATAGCAGCCACTGATGTCTGGTCTTCATTACTGATCAAAGAAAGGTTTTATGTAAGCTCTTACCGAATCACTCTCACGAATTAGGTGTTGTTGATTAGTGTGAAAAATAAAACTTCTGAATTTTTACAGAAAAGTGATGTAAAGCTACAGAGCTCGGTAGACGAGTTCGAAGAAATTGAACCAGTTCAGACACCTGTTGACGAAATTTTTCATCCATTGAGTCCTGCATCAGAGCACCTACCAGAATTGCCAACTAATGGAGAGACCGATGAAGCTTCAGTAGGGCGATTCCTGGCCCAAAATGACACTCAAAATGTTCAAGTAGCAATAAATGAGTTCATCGGAAAGTCCTTATTGCCTCACGCAGAAAGAATCGCAAGAACTGTGAATGAATCGGTAAACTTGTTACCCCTGTTACTTCTGAGCTGGAAAGTCTAAATGGAAATTGAAATAATAAATGTTGATTTTGTTGTTAGATTGTCAACCGACGAGGCATGAGCAAATCAATTTTGAGTGCTACCAAACGATTGTTCGGGTCCGGAGCGAAAGTCGCTAACGCATTAGTGTAAGTGTATTTTTTACGACGAACTAAATTCATGAATTGTAGTGAACAGTTTCATAATATCTTTGAACTTGTAGATATCCCACGGAATCGCCTGAAATGCTGTCTCGAAAGCTGGCAGATTTGTATTTTCTGTTTGGTCATTATGATGGAGCATACCAGCTTTATCACCAGATTAAAAAGGACTTTCAGGCCGACTCAGCCTGGATGTATTACGCCTCGTCTTTAGAAATGGCAGCAATATCACACTTTATGATGACACAGCTGGATCCACCGATGGCAGTTGCTCGTTCATTTCCTTTACATTACGTAACCGAAGCCATAACATACTACACAGAGCATTGCAGGTAAATCTGTTTAACGTTTATAAGATGCCTAGAATGTAAGGATAGGATCGCTAAAAAAACCGAAGTTACAGAGTGTTGGGTTTGCATGTATACATAGTTTAGAGGAAGTGAAACGAAAAATAAGTATGAATGGGGAGAGTTGAGGTCAAATGAAACTGACTTTCTTGGTTCAGAAGTAACAATATTTTTTTTCCAGAATGCCGGAAGCTTCTATACGATGTGCCATATTACTATGCGAATGTCTGAAGCAAATTCAAAATTATGCAGAAGCTGCTGCCGTTTTTATTCGCATGACTAAAGAGGACTGTGATGTACGATCAGCTTTGATGCTCGAGCAAGCCGCTTACAGCTTTATCAATCTAAATTCACCTAGGAAATACGCGCTCCACTGTGTACTTGCAGGTTGGTTCGTTTACTCGTTAGCTCAAATTGGTATGGAACAGAATTACAAGTTGAAGGGTCTTAAAATTATCGTAATTTCAGGTCACAGATACGGGAAGGCTGGCCTTCGCTCGCATTCGGTGAATTGCTATTTGCAAGCTCATCGTGTGTACAAGGACCGTGGATGGAAATTCGCAGAAGATCACGTTCAGTATACCATATCGCGACATCTATTCTTCCTTGGAAAATATGATGATCTGACTAGCAGACTCGTGTTTTTATTCAGTAAACCATATGTGCAAAGTGTATCCCAAATCGAGCTTTTCATGAAGGAATTTATCGCGATGTCGTCGGTAAGTTATGCAGAGAACATTATATTCAACCACTTGGAAAGATGCTGGTAAATTTAAGATTTTCCTTTAGAAAATCAACATGGAGAACAAAGAGCTGCAAACCATCCAGATGCCAACAGCAGTTTGCTCAAAATTGAAGGTCGTTATAGCGTCAGGTCTAATGAGTGAAGGAGAGTTTGAGCAAGTAGATAATGTTCCGGAAACAGTCGCGTAGGTTGATTTTTGTTCAACTAAACAACTTCACGATTTGAATTAGCTTGATTAATAGTCAGCACTTTCTTCGTAGATGGGATCCCTTGGAAGAACAACTGGTGAAAGACTGCATCGATCCCAACATACTATTATTTCGCCCATATCGGTCAGAGTTTAGCCATTTTACGGATAATACTGTTAACCCGATTATTCCTTGTAATGGTGAGTTGACGACATTTCAAAGGTACTTAAATATTTTCTTGAAACTTGATTACTATATACTGGGAATGGTTTTTAGAAACATGCTATGTGGAACTGCCTTTTTACAATCCTCTTCCGATCGGCTTGGCTATAAAACGTTTGAGACTCAAATTTGACAGTGAACATGTCAGAACTTCCGTCATCGAAGGGCCGATCAGTCTTCCAGCAAAAGCGACGAAATATGTAGGCACAATCTGAAATTACATGATGTTCGGTGAATACAAGCGTTTTATCTAATGAATGGGTTGCAGGTTCGGTTCGCAGTATGCTGTTCTGCCGAGCAGATGGTATCTTTTGAAGAAGTCCATTATGAGCTTGATTTAGGAACAAGTCACGTATCCTTTAAGCAGAAGATCGAGCTTAAAGGCCCAAGACTGAACAGTACACAATCTGAAAGATGGAACAAATACTACGCTAAAGATTTACGGAATAAACTCAAAATCATTCCAGCTATGCCATTAGTTAAGGTAAAATTTGTGAAAAGCGTCAACTATATGGCATGTCTAAATTTTCAAATGTATAATATCTGTTGTTGTTTTTCAGACGACACTACAAAACATTCCTGCTTCGTTATTTCATTCCCAAAAAGTTTCGTTTAATCTGGTGCTGCAGGATGCTTCATCTGATTCAAGTCTACGTAGTAAAGTAGTCAAATTAGTAGTAGCCAGTGCTAATAAATCCAGCAAAGTGGAGATCATCAATTCAGAACAGCTGCCACAAGTCAGATCCTGCTCGTCCGGGAATAAAAGTACGGTTCTAGAAGTTGATCTAGCAGAGGCCGCAGTCACCCACCTTGCGTGTTCCTACACAGCCCCTGCTGATGGAGATTTTGCGTCTTTAAATTTGATGGTGATGTACATCCTTCAACCCCTGGAAGACATTCCTTCAGCACTAGCTCGCCTGGAACGGTCGTACCGTACTGTGAAATTGAGCCAGCGTATTCCTGCACTACCTTCTTTGGAGTTGCAATACACCTTTTTGAAGAACATAACGGCCACAACGTGGCTGGGAATTCTTCAAATCAAAAACGTGTGCAAGGTACTGAAGCTGCAAAGCTGCTCTCATATCACATTTGTTCATGTTTTCTGACAACTTCTCTGTTTTCGCAGGGAAAGCGCATTCTGGTTGACTCACTTGGAACGACATCCGATGTCGTGAAACTCGACACTGTTATAACCGGAACTGAAGAGTCCCGCAAAGATCAAGTTTTCATTCTCAATCCAGCACACGCCTGCAATCTGGTCATGCGCCTCTCTCGCCTTCAGTCGTGCCTTGATTCTGATTCGGCCAAACCACCATTAAATTTGAACATCCATTGGCAATTGGTCGACGTTGACGAAGCTCCTAATGTGGAAAAAGGCCCAAGCATCTTCGGCCATCACCTTTTGAAACTACACGACCACATTGTGCCTCCTCCAACTTACAATACTCCAGAATCTCCACCAGTTGTGTTCCAAGTACGGCACGCGTCTTTAGATTCCCACGACTTCGAAACGTCCCCCTCCTTCATAAAATCAGTTGAACTCGTTGTTACATGTAATCGAAGTGGGCAACTGTTGATCAAGTTGAAGAAAGCCATCAAGTAAGCGCTCAATACTGTCAAATGACTCTATCCTACTTTCGAAATTTGTTCTTCCAGACTTGTTCAGCTAATGGTTTCACGTTTGCCACCTTTCAGGGAAGATGACCAAGCCACGCATTTAGCGTCATCCCAGGACGTGACTCTAGTAGGAAAAACTTGTTGGAACCTCAAAGTCAGTTCTTCCGATAGTCAAACGCTGGTCTACAAAGTGGCCTTATCCCGACAAGGAGTTTTCAATGTTGCTCCAGCTGTCGAAGTCCTGTACTCGGAAGATACTAGCAGTACCGTATACAGCCTACACAGCCCTTTTGTGTTAAAACAGAAGATTTGATTACTACATCGCCGTTATTAGAAACTTGTAAACGTTATACATTATCATTAGATTCGAATTATGCATCAAGCCGTAATCTTGTTGATTTGCTTTCACCTGCTTCTCCCAAGGTACTTATTCTTTGATGTTCAGTACCTGACCTTTATGTTATCTTAGCTTCAGCCATAGTTTCAAAACACGCCAGTAATCATAATAGTTTACTCAAAATTCCGTTTCTTTGGAGATTTTTCCGTTTGCATGCCAAACAGAGTAATTGTTCTTCTTGCTACTGATGGAAGCGCGTGTGTAGTTTCTGCCAAAAATAATATCACTGACTGTGAGAAATTTGCTTTTTGAAACAGCGAATGTAAAAATTAGGCATTCTGAAACGTTTTGATAGTGACCCAAGATTGAGTCAATGTCATTCATTCATATGGTATAATGCACTCGAGCCGTGGCTCTCTAGCGGCATGTAACGGCTGTCAAGAAAACTATTGAAGCGCCATATATGTAAGAAGTTTAATTTACCCGCATACACGGGATCACAGATTCGATACGAAAACATGTACTGACGAAGCCCCTCATATACTAAAGTTGCAGCCAACATTCGGCTTTGATGCAGAATACGAGCGTGCTGCGCCCCGGCGCAGCACGCTGCACTCGCTTGCCGAGCACGTTGAATTTGCCGGTGTTGGTGCGGGAGGCGAGGAGCGACGAGATGCGACTAGCCGCATCTCGTGCCTGCATTACCTTGGATAAAGGCGGCAACTTTGTGTGAGCTGCGCTTAAAGGAACGGACTCGTTGAGCTGTGTGCACAGGTTTCGTGGAATGTAGTTGTGTTTTGTGTGTGCGGCATTGAGAAAAGACATAAGCAAGTTGTGTGTTATGTGTGTGTGTTGATTCTCAAGGTAGAAGACGAAGCAATTTTTGAAGAGGAACCTCAGCTCCGTTCACACTGTACGCTGTGTATTTGGTTAAGGTGGGTGAAGATCCGTACAATACTTGGCGTGTGAATGATGATAAAAACATTCTGATTTCGTCGTTCAATTAATCGTCATTTTCCGCCCTAGTGTAAATTAATGTAGTTTATACTTATTCCCTGATTGTCGGCCATTTAGTGAGCCATCGCGAAATATTTGTCGGACAAGTAAGTAGCGTCACTGTCGTCGATCCAAGTCGCAGCAGTCAACCCACCTCGTCACCTCAACATTTGCCATCCTCACCTGCCGCATTTCGAAATGCCCGTTGAGTCCAATTAATTGTAGCTTTAATCGTACATTTTTAGCCCCGTTAGTGTTCTCGTGAGTACAATTTCAAGGATTTTCAACATTGTTTTTAGGTGGTGAAGTGTTTGAATTTTTGGAACAGCTCCTCCGACTAACTAGTAAAACAACACGGCCGCAGTCGCACCAGAATATTCCCCAAGCATTCAAAAGATCTGAGCAGTTTTCAGCAGAAACAAGACATGTGGCTCGGCTCGACAGTGTAAAGTATCCGCAAGATAACAAGTTGGCCTGATCAAGATTGTAAATTATCCAAAAGTCAGGGGATGAAAATTATTACCAAACTTTTATACCGTTTGAAAATTTGTGACGTTAGAGAACTGGATCTCAGAAGACCATTAGAAAGGAACGCTAGTACGGATCTGTTGAGCGAGTTCTACTTGGAAGAAATGTAGGATTAAATGAAGATTAGAAATACAGGATTGAAGCAATAATTGCTATTTTGAGTGAAGATGAGGTTGCTGTTGACGCTGTTGGCCCATGATGTTTGGCGAAAACGTGGTTGGTTTTTGAGATTTCTAATGGATGCTTTTTGTTTCTGATTCCAGGTGAACAAGTAGCAAACACTAGTAGCAAGAAGCCGGATGAAAAGCATTCTTCGCCAGTGTTGTTTTAGTACAGTCTTGTTCTTTGAGATTGAACATTGGTGCTCTTGAAACTGCTTGCCATTACGTGGAAGCTCATTAGCGACTATAGTTCATCCTACAAGGGTCTAGTGGTAAACACCTTACTGTTCTACGGGAAATTTCGCCTCAACTTCTGTACCTTGACAGCGTCCGAGGGTCCAAGGTGTGGAAATCGCTTTAGAATGCCTCTTCCGAGTCGAGCCCGCGTTTATGCGGATGTCAATTCTCACAAACCGCGTGATTATTGGGACTATGAATCATATGTCGTCGAATGGGGGTAAGAAACGCTTGAATGATGACGTTTAATCAAGAGTGTATTTAATTTTTTTTGCTAGGAGCATGTATGTAGTTGATTATCGTAGGTCAAACCCAAAGGGAGAAACACGGGCTTGTCCGATACATGTCAGGGATTTTGCGAAGTCTAGAGTTTCCGGAAGTTTTTTGATGAATGGTTTGGTGCAACGCGAAAGTGTGTGTAGAACATGGCTAGAAAGGAGTAGTACGAGGCAAGACATGTGCATGAACGTGGGTTATTTTGCTTAATGCAAAAATCGATATGACCTTATAAGATTAGCCATGGGTTTGCATTAGCGTTGAGAAAGCCTAGAAAGAAATAGGTCTTGTTCTTAGCAGATTACCTATATATACAACAGCCTCATGAAGAAAAAGGTCCGTTTGTAGGGAAGTTTTACTGTTTTTCAATTGAATTTGGCCATGGGCTATTGCTGTAGTTGCATAAAAACACGGGAACAAGGCTGGTCCGGACTCAAATTCAGTATCGGAAAATGGCTTGGATATTGTTGTCCAGACGTTATTTACGGAGAGGGAGATGGTAGATATGGTGCATGGAAATGCTTTAGTAATTTTCGTATGACCTCATAAGGCGGCTTACTCTTCTTAATACCCGCATCATATTCGGATCACTACCAGTTTCGTCACACGTCTATCAATATTCAAAAGTTCGTGACATGGAATAGATGGAAACTTCAAATGCGAATGTTAAATAGAACTCTAGATGAATGTTTATTAGATATGCTATTGAATGTACTGATGCACCCGAAGAATTTTATTGATTAATGAATTGTTGTTTGCAGAAACCAAGATGATTATCAGCTATGCCGGAAGCTCGGCCGGGGCAAGTACAGTGAAGTATTTGAAGCCTATAACGTGGCCAATAACAATGAAAAATGCGTTGTCAAAATACTGAA
>JAQGBJ010001055.1:0-27387 GCA_034698345.1 Sphaeridia pumilis | reverse complement strand
TTGCAAATCACTCAACCCTTCTTGCATGCTTCGTGCTTTCGCTTTATCACCTAATATTTCCGTTCCACACGAGCCTCGCACAAGAAATATATTTGCCGACCTTGCTTCCCTTCAGTCACTCAGACACTTGTGTTTTTCAACTTTCTACGAAATTACGCTCTCACATCAACCCGTCCAACTTGGAAATTGATCAGAGCACCACGGACCCAAGGAACTGCACAGCCCGTGCCGGATTTTCACTAAAAAAGAAAACATCTGTACGTTAGCTTTAATTAAACGCTTAATAAATTTCAGTCAGGCAAATTATAATCAAAAGAAGCAACAGTCACCACGGTGTCGGCAAAAATTTAAGACTTTTGCTCAATGTAAAAAAACATAGGCTGTCACAGGTTAAAAGCAAAAGACGATAAAAACGAAATTTTGCACATGGAATTTTTAAAAAACAACTGTCTTGAACTTACCTTAACAGAATCACCGAAGACTGGATGAGTTTTTGGAACTTGGCAGTGCCACAATAGCAAACTGTGCTGTTGGACTACGGAAGCCACAACGAGGGGTAAAACGCGGCTCGGTGAGCCACACAATTTCAACTGAGTAAACAGCCGTCCTCGGCTACCTATTTGAACGTAAAAGTTGAGTGGGCTGCCACTGGTGCTGCTTCCTGCTTCAACTCCCGCTTTCCAAGCGCAGCAACCAACTTTCCCCGCGCTCCAACATCCCCTTGAAGATCTCAACGTTTTCTTATGAGCAAATCATCGTCCAGGCCTTGTGATACTACAAACGTGTTCAATGGAACAACCGTGGGCTGGAGCCAAGAATGCAATCAGTCCACATAGCTAACATGGGGAAAGTCGCAAGGTGAAAGTTGATGGTGAAAGCACTCTGGTGGGCAAAATCTAGGATTGCAATGGACCCTGGGACGGTCATCGGGGCTAATCTGGTAAATGGTTAAATGTCAGCAGGGAAGACGAAACCAGAATATTCAACCTCGTAATTACATGAAAAAAATATTTTGCACATTGAATAAGAAGAAGGACTTTAGCAAGAATTCTAGGAACTGATGTAAGCGTCCTTTTTCTTTAATTACCACCGGCTTATCAATGTCAGCTAATAATAATTGTATATGCCCAGGAGGCGCCGGAAGGATTTTGGTCCTGTCACATAAAATGTCACCGTTGAAAAATTACACTCTTGAGCCCACATCAAAGAAACGCATACGGCAACTTTCTTTGTTGACAGCTTCACTCGGATATGTCGCTCCTTTAATAATCTTTAGCCCTCACGGCAAATAAGCTCCTTCCTGACTGACACAATTCCTGCACTCTGAACAAATTTACAAAGGTGCTGACCTAGTGCAGAATTTCTGCAAACTTTCCAGATATAAAAATTTAGTAAGACGATAAAAAGGATACAAGGCTACATTGGAAGCAGTAACTCAGAGCTGGCACTACTTTACTTGATCCAAAGGAACTCGGGAGTAACTACGGGCTTAATTATATATGGAAGGAGTCCATAAAGTGAAGTGCATGTAATAGCAAAGACATTTGTATGAATGAAACAGTCGGATAGAAGAAGATCAAAGAAATCACACGATGCTGGACGGTTTCTTCCTCGTCGAATAAATTAGCAAGCTGTGAGTGGGCGAATTAGTGTCAAATGATGATCATTATTTCCGCTGCGCTTGCAAGTTTGCATACGCTTCTGCTCCTTTTTCTTGCCTCAACATGATGTAATTAGGCGTACGTGCATACATGACACATACGCTATTCCAGTGAACAGCGTCCTCGAAATGCAGCAACTAGTTGCTATTTCTATATTTCTATGGACTCACTTTTGGGGACTGGCCAGAGGCACTTTTTGCAAAGTTGGCGGAGGACCGCAAAATCTCTAAAAACAAATACCCAGGCCGTTACGTTTTGAATAGAAAGACGGACCCTAGGGACAAGAGGATGCCGGCGTGTGCGGTGGTGATTCTATACAAAATTGTGTGCCCACCACCACACCAAGCCCGTTAACCAAATGACGAGAGTCAACGCGGAAACAAATTGGCTATATTCTTTCGCGGGAAATTTGTTTTCCAGATATTAACGTGGCGTAGCTTTCTAGAGCAAAGTTAGTGTATGTAGGACACCCACGCATATAAGTAGACGACACTTGACGGTATATGTCTACAGTTTGCTATGTGTGACAATGAGCCAGCTGGTGTGGTGAAAGCGTTTTTTCCATTTTTCTCACCAACGGGCATAAATTTCCCGCTGGAACATCAAAGACGTGATGTGCACTGCTTTAATAACAAGTGTTTGGTCATTCACGGGAAATTGGATGGCGTTTACAGTTGAAGGGATGAATACATTGGTGGCGGGGGATGGTCCGCCCTCAAGCCTAAGCCAACTGCCAACCTACGGCTTGCCCTCCCTTTCCGTGTACGTCGTCCAAGGAAGTTGGGCCGAAATGTGTCCTTCTTCATGCAGATTATTTGCCACACAACTCTTCTTCTCTCCTTTTTTCTTCAATATTGTTGAGAGGTTCCAATATTGCATTTTTTATTAAAAACCGGCTACGTAAATTCTCCGGGTAAACACATTCACAATTTTGGCTACATCTCAGCCGATATATACTACTTGTTTTCTTGTACAATGACGAGGCGTGGAATGCGGAATCATCACAGGTATATACGCATGTGGTTATGATGGCAATGTCTACAACTAATACACAGCTTTAATATACAAAGTTGCAATTTTGTTCGGGGTTATATATGCTCTATGGCGTCTATGGTGGCATTTGAAATGATATCTCTCGGCGGGCTTGGTCACAGTGAAAGCTTGACTACGTACAAAGTGAAAATGACAAAAGACAAACTTGATTTATTTTTTTACCTTGGAAAGTAAGATATTAGGTTGAGGGAAGAATAGCATTTGTTCGGGGAGATCTATTGTAGGTCGACGAAAGCAATCCCATCTTCAACACCAGTCCGCTCCTAATCTTCCATTTCCGACGGACAAGGGAAAACGTTAAAAAGAACCATGCGTTTGTTTGTGTAGGTGTTTCTCGTCGTATGTGTGTTTTTGAAGCGATTGTCCGGGATTCCAGGACTATTCGAGCTTGTCTAAGACAGGTAATAGAACTCTTCTCCAGTTTGCGGTATTGTCCACCACAGCAAACGCCTTACAAACTTTATCTCTTGGGTCACAACAATCGACCCATCCACATATATATATACGCACAAACCTTTAATGCACATGAAAATTGCTAGAGAAAAAACAGAATGCGTTTCTTTGGTCCAGAAACTTTGCAAAAGCTTTTTGAAATTGATTCAAGCCTGCATATACTTTAAGACGTTGACCAAAGAAACAAGAATTTCGTCCACGTGGGGCTCACCCCGAGATTTGCCAGACAAACAAGCTGCTTTAGATATGTAGAAATTGGAATGGTGTAAATTGAAGCCTACAAAATGCAAGAGATAGATTTTTATTTCTTGTAGAACATATTGGGAAAAATGCTCCTCTTTTTCCATAATTCAATTTGTTTGAAGAAATAAAAGCTCTTTTTCCGAAATAGAGCTTGAAATTCATGCAAACGCACGTGATTTTCTAATGTACTTTGAACAACAAAGAATCTAGAAAGTATATCCTTGAACTGAAATTGTTCCAAGAAAGAAACAATGTTTGTTGTATTTTACAGCTTACCTAGAACTCGCACAAGGACAAATCAACACCATTCTTTGGAAATAATATACGCAAAAACATCATGTGTGCTCTGTCGTCAAAGTGCAGGACATTCCCAAATTGGCAAATTCTAAAAGGAGGATATGGGCACCGTCTCCTTGAGATGCCACTTTCTTCATTCAGATCAGCTTAGGATCATTCACTCAAGCGTCCTTTCAATTTCATTCTCCAAATCTCCTGGCGATTTTGCTATTCTGTCCGCTGTCGCTGTCCTCTTGGTTGTCCAACCTACACTACTTTTCTTCGACAACTTTCGAGGCTTAAAGGCGCTTTTTGGGGATTTCGGATGAGCCGCTTTTTATATTGCTTATCAAATTTACATGCAGTCAGGAGCTGTTTCTCGGAACGGGTTCCATTCTATGATATTTCGAAAGAACTTGTCTGAGATTTCGCCCAGTGACAATGCAATTTAAAATTTCTAAAGTGTTTTTTCACCTTAAAACGCAAGTTTTGGAGTAGCACGACTGCAGTGTTTACTGTAAGTTAGTAACTGGATTAAATCAACGACGCTTAAATTCTGTATTTTCTGTGTTTTGTAGACTGAAAAGATCGAGAAGAAAGTTAAACTAGTGGAAAGAGACATGACCGCTTGATGAATATGCATTTGTGGAACATAATAAGATCAAATATTATATATGCAGTTGGATGCGGTATTACCACTTCAATTTGACGTATTTATCATGACAAAAAGGTCTTTTTGAAAATGACTAGCAACCAATTCCATGTTTGTCTCATGACAGTGTAGTACTGAATCCTTCTCGGGAACAAACTTTAAAGAATATTTGCGGCGTTTTTTTTGCTCTGAAAAGTTTTACTTTGCGGGACGTTTGGTGGCCCAGTAGCCTACTGACTAGCATCCAGTTATATACTGAACTGAAACTGATAACATACAAAAAGTTTATTTCAGTTATCAAACCGGCTTTGAAACACTACAAAATCATGTATGTTCTAATTTCGCTTTCACCTGCCCACTCAACCTTGAAGTCAAGTTTACAGTTTGGTGGTTGAACCAAGAAAGGTCGCGGTGTTTAATTAAGTGGAGGTTTTGCTACCTTGGACGCGAAATTGAATTGACACTTGTCGAGTCGTATGATCCGGAGCGGATGTACAGGCGGAAGGGTAATGGACAAACTTTTGTCAATTTACGATACATTTCAGCAAGAATTATCACCTTTGATCTTTTCTCAGAATTGTATTTTTTTCAACTGCCACGTGGGAACCAAACAAGTTCAAGGTAAATAAAAATCAAGGGTGGGTCAGTCAAGTAATTTACTGGATTTGCCTTTTGGTTTTGGGTTAATGGGAGCTTTCAAGTGCGAAAATTCCCAGATTTACGCTCCCGGTGACAAAGAAAAAGCAATGTTTGTCTTGTTGGAGATTTTAAGTTTAATGTTTTAATAGACAGCCCTTCTGTTTTTAAAGGTTGGCTAAAGGCACTGAGGAGCTTATACGTCATTTTGGAACCCAGGAATATTTGGTCGTAGAAAGAACAGAAGGCCATTGGTAGTCTTGGCGATCTGCGGGAACGGAACTGGTGGTTTTGCGGAAGCCAGTCGTTAGAACTGGAGAAGAAGAAGAAATCAGTGTGAGTATGTAAGCGGGATGCAGGACATGTTTTCTTATACAATGCTTTTGTGGTTGAGTGGGATATATATACAAAGGGTAGTGGTATAACAAATGGGCTAATTTGTTCGACGTATATAAATAATGAGGGAAGATGGGTATGGTTGGTCGAGGATGAAAAGCCGTTTGGCGAAGAGAGTAATGAGAAAGGAGCTGGGAGACACGTACATTTTCTTCTTGATGAGAACAAGTAGTGAAAACAGTCAACTGGTTTTGACGTTGACATCTATCCGAACCCGGGTTTTTCTATCTCATCCTTTTGTCAAGACGTACGTCCTGTACAACAACAACACACAACCAACTAACTACTAACCTCCATCACCTTTGTTCACAACGGATTCTCTGACTGACTGACTGAGAGACATTTTTTTCAAAATCACTTTCACCCTTAAATCAACACTCAAAGCTTCCTCTTCTTGTTATCCTCTTCTCTTCTTGTCCTGATTTTTTCTCCATCAATTTTCTCCGCCGCTATTACAACAATTGGACCACGGCGAAAAACGATGATGACAACAACGATTCTGTCAAATCAGCCAGCCTCTCGAGGTAAAAATATCTCCCGCCTTGTTGTCCTTGCCATCATCAACTCTCATCGTTTCTTGCTGATTTCACATAATTTTCAATTTTGCCAATACCGCCTTTCTTCTCCGTTTCTACTTTTCACAAAGCGATTCCGACCAAATAATCAGCCATTTGAGCAAGCGACAGGAAAATTTGTATTTCTAGTGAAAAACGACAATCAAAGCGTTATGTGGCAGAAAGATTAAACGATTGTCCTTCGTCAGAGTCGTAAAAGGTAATTTTTTGTGAATTGAGTGCAAGAAACGATTGCTTGGCTTCTGAAAAAGTTGGATAGTTTGTTCTCTTGACCAAATGTGGTAGTGGTGGCGGTATCAACCAAAAATGTAATAGAGTGAACTATGAACGGTATAAATATAAAAATGTGTCACGTCGTAAAACTTCCGTCCACAACGGACGTTTTGAATGGTAGCATGCAGATTTGTTTCCTATAATCGGAATGATTTACTGTAGCCGCATTTCCCTACAACTTTTAACCCTATCAAAAAAGTCGGGAATGTCATCAATCATAATCAAACACGGAGGCTTTCCGCATTCTTATTGAAATTGTTGTAAATTTTTGTACAATTTCCTTTCATGTTTCCTACTCTCCTTCTTCCAAAATAACTTCCGCTGCCGAAATTCTAACAACAGCAATTGCGGAATTGTAATGGACCAAGGAGCAGCGACCGAATCAATATTACATCTCCAAAAGTAATTCATCATTCTTAGAGCCTCTCAGATTTTTTGATGAATTCATTGCTAGATTCAATTGTCGTTGATTTTAGAACGCTTCTTTGATGTCCGTTTGGGACTCTGTAAGCAAAGAAACAATTTAGGGAATTCTTCATCGTTTTCGTAATCAGAAACTTAACAGCTTAACCATACTTGAACTAATAAAACTCCGCCGTTCAAACTAGGCTTCAGATATAACAACGGCACGATATAAGTAAAATAAAATTTTTATTTACTGGAGTCAAAGGGTTGCGATAAACAACAATTCAAGTTTGTCTTGACCCTTTTGACCCTCCATCATCTCGACCATCTCAACCAGCAGAAATTGTTACACGATGAATATTGTTTGTTTGTTTTGCGGAGCCAGGCCGGAATAACAACATTTGGCAAGATTACATCGCTGAATAAATTAGTTCTTGAAGCAGTTTATTGGCAGGTTCCGGTTGCGGCATGATGATTTAGCAGACGGAAACTACGGGTATTTTTTATGTTTTCGACAAGCGGCATACGTCCCTAAAAGCTTGAAAATCGCAACGGCTCGTGTGACAAATAGCCAATGGTATTTTGCAGTACACTGGGTTGGACAACAGAACCTCAACACTAAGTTATGGACTATGTTTCCTTAACTTGAAAGCTTGCTTGTATGCAGCTATATTTCTGAGCTTGTGTGAAGTTGATTTGCGGTTAGAGGTTTAATTTTCCGCTCTCGTTTCCAGTTACGATATTTTGTCTGTTTTCGTGAAAGAATTTGGGTATTGAAGGTTAACAACCAAAATAAACAAACTACAGTATGTACATATCTGAAGTTGCTCCAAATACAGGGATGTTTACTGGCGATAATATTGCTGACTAAATTTTGATAGACCCATTGGTTCAAATTACTTTTTCAGTCGTGTAGGAGCAAATCTAGTAGCTTGTTTGTCCTAGACAAATGTATTCGGCGGTCAGGTAGCAGAGGTATCAATACCAACGATAAAATACGGCAGAAGAAAGTTAAAATTAGGCAGTTTCTCTCCGGAGAATCAGTCCGGGAATTGCAAGTCCGTTTTAGAATTCATAGGCATTAGTTTTCGTCTGACCAGACTTTTAAGGTAGTCAGACGATGATTTGGTGTGTCCGTAGTGGTTGATACAGAAGCGGTATTTGTTCAAGGCAACAGAACGAGAGAGGAAAAGACTTGAGGGGTGGTGGCAATAAGGGAAAAGGAAGCTGAAGACGACGGGCGGAAGTAAAAGTTTTTTGAGCTTTGACTTTAGATATAACCTGTCTGATGTTTCGTTAGAAATTCAAAGCAGGCAAGGGTAGGTTGCTGAGAATCAACTGGAAATTTGCAGACTGTAAGAATACTCAATGAGCTATGCACCGAGTCCTCCAAGTGAACGTAATAAGATTATTTCCCGGGCTCACGGCACCTAATTCCTAGCCATGTTTTTCCCACGAGCAAATCTTTTCCAGTCACACGTAGATATGCAATCCCACCTTGACATGTAACCACCACTTGAGTTTGGTCCTTTCTTTTCTTTTCCCCAAAACTCCGAAACCATCGGAACATGTAATTTTGACGTTACATGAAACCAACATTTTTCCGTACTTAACCGCAACATTCAACATACACAATTCTTCACCTCTTTCTTTGCCAGTATCTTCCTTGACCCCTTCGTTACCGGTTCAGAAACCGAAGTTTGCCTGAACACTCTTCTTCTTTCAAGTTTCCACCTCACTATAATCGTCTTTCGCAATTGTCTTTTCTCAGCACCGTTATCTTGCTGGACGCGTGCATACTCAAGTTTGTTCGTTTTCCAAAGAAACTAATACTTGGCCAATACGCTACTCCGCCCATTCGCTAAACAAATGCCAAAGTAACATTGTTCACAGAATTCAGTCCATTGATACATATACACAAACGCCATTTTGTACACCTACACATGCAGTAACCCTTGTGTAGCCTTCTACCATGTGAGACATTAAAGAAACTAATTTCAACCAACAATTGTTTCGCAATAGCCTCAAGACACGCAATTCTGTTTCTTCAAGTTGGGACTCTGAAGGAGATGAAACGAGGCAAGAGGAGTGACAAACAATCAAATGGGACCAAAAACTACCTTTGCGGAATGAACAGGGTGAAACGTTTCCCATGACATTAGATTGGAGAAAGCAACAGGAATTGTGATTCTCATCACCTTTTACCTCGAAAAAGAGGCAGGAGAGAGAGAGAGAGAAACTTATTGTCATGTCATAAAAGAATCTAATTAGTGCCAAATCTTTACGACACATTACTATCTCTACTAAATCGCCAATTGGCTCTTCAACACTTCTACAATCCGCACATTAGGTCTCCAAGCTATAAGCTGTCCCATTTATCTCACTTGCTTTCCTCGTGAAAATCACCAAATAATCTCCTTCTTGACCGCATG
The DNA here is from genome assembly GCA_034698345.1 of Sphaeridia pumilis. Taxonomy (NCBI): domain Eukaryota; kingdom Metazoa; phylum Arthropoda; class Collembola; order Symphypleona; family Sminthurididae; genus Sphaeridia; species Sphaeridia pumilis. Next base: position 18,332 of record JAQGBJ010001055.1, on the reverse strand, counting down.
TGTATTTTAACCGAGATTCCTTTGTCGTTTATCCCTTAACTGAAAAACAACGATATCTTTGGAGTCTTAGAGAATGTTTCGGAACGAATGTTTACACCAAATGATCATTTGGAATGATAGCAAATTGTAGTGGTTTTGTCATTAAGGCGACAGCCAAGACACAAATTTGGCAGCGCAATTTTTTGGAAGCCGCAATGTTTACGGATAAATTGTCTAATGAAAAACCCTTTTGAATATTCATTCAGACTTGGATCTGAATCGGAACCTTTTCGCTGGTGATCAAATTAGATGTAGTATGCCTTATTGACAATCATGAATGAGATGTGCATGACAAGCATGGTGATGTGCAGGAGAGCATGAAAAAGTCTCAACATTTCCCATACTCAAGTTTATTTACTTTTGCCTGGACGAGTCTTTGCAATTCAATTGGGATCGTATATTCAAAGTTCATATGCGTCTTGAATTTATCAGCTTTTTTAATAAAACCTCAAGTATCTTGTTGACAAAAAGATTGTGACTACTGGTTTTTCAAAAAGTTCCTCAATGTCGTAATTTTTGCTCCTTATCTGTTCTGTGTGACGGCTGCTTGAGCCATTTTATTTTTGCAAAATTCGACGTCGAAAAATACTCAAACTGTAACACGAGCAGAGACAGGTGTTGTTGAGTCAGAGGTTGTATTCAGACTGAAGTATAAAACTAGGAACATTCATAATAGGAAACCAACCAACTAGTAACCATGCCAATACCGCTACATGCCCCTCCTTTTTCAAAAAGGCACGTCCTCGTGACTTCCATAAACACCTTAAATTAAACATCCTAAAACTACATAACCTATTAACATTGACTTCACTTCGGCTTCCATCTTGGCTCAACTGGCGCTCGGGTCAACCTCCGTCCTTCGTCCAATATTTTCAAATTATCACACCCCTTTGACTTCCCTTCGGCTTCCATCAGCTCAGTTAGCTCTCCGGTCAACCTCCGTGCTTCATCAAAGTTGGGCTACTTAATATCTTCCTTTTCTATATCTTCAAGTAACTTATGGCTGTCGAGATTTCATTCTTCATCAAAGGTGGGATCTTAACAGCTTGGCATTTTGCATCGTTAGCTTGGTTTCCTAGGAGATATTCTTAAATTCTGCTCGGTTTGAATCTTCACGGCGGAAGTTTCTGTTCAATTTTCTGGCTTGACTTCATGGATTCTTGATCAGTTTTTCAGGGAGTTGGATTTGATGACAGGATAGGGATACGAGGGATTTGGGATAGGGACAAAGCGAGGGCAAGAATATTTCGAACCAAAACAGCGGATCACGTATTTAAAATAAAATACTACACTCTTAAATAACTTCTCGTTAACTGCTCAGTCAGAACGTTGAAATAAATATAAACGGGGTGGGGACGTAGAACAAACGGTAGAGCAAGGTACTTAAAGGGAACGAAATTAGCATCTCCACCAATTGTAACACGAGCAGAGACAGGTGTTGTTGAGTCAGAGGTTGTATTCAGACTGAAGTATAAAACTAGGAACATTCATAATAGGAAACCAACCAACTAGTAACCATGCCAATACCGCTACAAAACGTTCTTGAAGAAAGATAAGGTACTGCAGCTGGATGATGGGGATTGGTGCTATCATGTCAAATTTCAGAGAGAAGCAATTCAAAATGTCCTTCAAATCAACAATATATTCCGTGAAATATCAATGGTAATAACTATATAATATTTTGGAAGACGCGATTGGAAGGACATCATGAGACTCTTGAAGCACATTTTTCGGTACGCGATCGGGACAGGAGCGTCCTGTAATCATAAATCCGAATCCCTTGAGCCTTGCCCGTCATGACTGCCGCAACTTATCTCTAAAACGCAGTGCAAGAGAATTGTGTGCAACTAATGTTTTTATTTCGGGTCTATGAAAAACATCTGGTTGACATGTAGCGATAAAAAAGTGGACTTGAATTATGTGTTGCATGAGCTGTACATGGGTAAGGCTGGGAGACGGAGAGATGTATGAGATTTTTTAAAACGAAATCATTAGTTGCAAAGCGTGTTCGCGGCCGGTTTACATGTAAGTTTTAATGGAACGTTTATGTTGGCTGACGGGTGACAAATATGGGGAAATTTTTATCAAGAAATTTACTTTTTTTCTGATCATCCCATTGATGTGTGTGGTGGTTGAAGCCTGCTTTGTGTTCTCTGATATTACATCATGGACAGGATTCTGAACTGAAGAATGATTAATTGATATCGTAAGAAGGACCAAGGCCTCGAAATACTTAACAACTTTTCTCTAGTTTGTGTCAAAAGCAAGAGAGAAAGTTTCCGTCTCTCCAAGTCACAGTCACCACCTAAAGTAAGCAGTCGTTTATGTATATAATACATACACAAGTTCGGGGCCAACTATTTTGAAAATGTTTTTGGCTATGTGTGTGAAAGGGTGAAAATGGTGTTTCTGTGTGTATAGAAACCAAAACCCCCTTGTGAAAATAGAGACAGAGAATGAATGGCCGAAACTTTGAACTTGCACAAGAATCCGCCAAAGAGAAAAATAAAACCAAGGATAAAAAATTCTGATGACAATACACAAAGGCTCACTGGAAACTCTTCGCCTTGCTTTTCAAAATCAAGATAGTCGAAATGTGAGAGAAGGTTTTACAGCCGTCGATTTTTCAAGTGCCGGATTCGGCTTCATGGCAGCTGACTGGACAATAGCTAATGGTCATAGTGGGATTTGTGTTGGAGAAATTTTTATTACCCGTCCAAAGATCATCATGTACTTTGTACAAATCTTCAGATTCTTATACATAACCAAAGTCAAAAGGCAGTATGTATCCAACTCCAAATGATGAGCTTTTGATACCACAAAGTTTGCATCGATTATATCTTTGATGGCTCCAAACTGCGGATCTAGATTGTTCTCGGATTTTGGCGGATAGATTCGCAATAAAATTTTACAGCTCCTATTCGCTATCAACCAAAGTTTTTATATTGTCAAAGGAAACCTCGAACAAGAACAATCACAAAAATTACATGTTATTTGATCTGAACAAATATCTGCAAAATTTTTGCAAACAATATCTGATTGCTTGATCACCATATCAGAACTTTGCATTGTGCTCCAAGCGTCATGATTGTTATTTTTATACTTGAAATATTCGTTATTTAATCAAGCTGAATATTATATATCTCCTTTCTGAGAATGGAAAAAATAATGAAACTGAAACAACTTTGAAGTACATCAGAAGCTACTTATGAGATTGATTTCAATGCGTTCTTTTATCTAATTAATAAACCTGAATGTTGGAGTTGAAAAATATATATCAAACATAAAGTAAAAGTTTTTTCAAAACGACTGATACAAAAGTTTTGATATTAAATACAATATCAAATTTAGAATTCAAAGAACACTATGAAAGCCTTGCACGTGTTAGTACCAGGATGTGATCGCGATCATAGGTGGGCGGACACGGAATATCGACCTAATGGAACTTTTCCAGGCGTTGCCATCGAAACACGAATGGCGGATATTTCTGGAAATTTCATTTCCTTTTCATCTTTGCATAAAAAACAACACGTGCATCAGCTACATACCATTACAGCAGCGCTGTAATCCCCATTTCGCAAAACAGTAAACTTCGAAGTAGCCAAAACAGTGAGATCACCTCAATCAACTAGTGCAAGATGTGCGAGCGAAAAATCGAAGGCATCCCATGCATGCCAGGCAATTATTTCACCATTCCGACAGTAAATACATACATCAAAGCAAATACAGAATATTGGCATATTCAGTTCAAAATTCTTTGTTAATTTCAGTGTGGGGACTTCAGAAGAACCGCCATCCATGGCTGGAACCAGGGCTACCCGACAAAAAAGGACGAGTTTCTCGGAGTCGGAAACACGGTTCGGCCTGAAATGGCCTTAAACGCCAAAGACCTCTACGAAGTGTACAAGTACGCTGTAATACATGACATTCAAAAAAGGTTGTTACTTGAACCGTATGACCAAGTTTATTTTTGCAGCTACGACCCCGTGTTGACTTACGGTAGGCCGAAAGCTCGTCCCCTGCCTCCAGTGGTACCATCGTTCGTGAAGCTAGCCTTCAAGGTGAGCTTGTAGGAATTCGCAATAGGAATTGTTTTGTGAAGCTAGTTCAGTCATAACCGGAAACTCTTTGATATTCTAGACACTCAAGTTTGCAGCATATTTCAAAGAATCAGTGCCCCATTCTCCGGACGAAAGCTACCGCGTTCGCCAAGTAGAAATACTGTATTACTTGGAGGACGACACCATTATGGTTCAGGAACCAGTAATTCAGGTAGAAATTCAATGCAGATATGTATCGAATAGGAATTGAGATGGCATGTATTGTTTTATATGAGGACATGTATCTTTAGAACTCGGGCCTGATGCAAGGCAAGTTCTTGCGGCGTCATCGGATCCCAAAGAACGATTTAGGAGAAACTTATCACTGGAAGGACATAAATTTGCGCTGTGAAATAATGTTTTACGGCCGAGTGTTTCGTGTGATTGACTGTGACTGCTATACAAAGGTAGGCCACCAGAACATAAAATGTGATTGTGCTTTGCTGGATAAATTTGTACATATGAACCTTGGCTCTGAAACATTCAAAAACTTGTGTCTTGCAACGGCATTTTACATTTACAAATTTGTGGCTACAGGAATTTTACAAGAGTGAAGGCATCATTCTGAACGATCCGGAGCCAATGCCAAAGGATCCGTGGACGGACAGATACATGATAGGCCGGCAACAACGGAAATTTATTTCACCAGATGCCCCGGTCAAGCCCTGTGGTGAAGATGTGGGGAAACAAGAGCGATTTGGTTCGCAAGCTCTGCGGTTCGCTTGTGTTTGGGATGATCGAGACTCCAGTATGGCCGCCTTGCGCAAAATGGAGTTGACCTACTGGCTTGGCGACGATCACGTTGAAGTGCGCGAAGTTGTTGGCCAGTGCGGAGACAAGGACCCCCGATATCTATTCACTTTAAGCCGGATAAAGTTGCCAAAAGATTGGAAAGATTTACCGCGTAAGTTTTTAGCTCTGATTAGAAATTTTGGTAATTATGTATTCTAGCGAGGCTGCAGCGGCGGTCCAAAGTGCCAGTTGCTTACGTGACAAATCTTGGGTCGAAGCCGACGGCATCTGTATATATTCAGAAACCTTACAATTCCACAAATTACTTTTATGTACTCCCGTATTTCCAGTTACTTTTCCGGCCATCTACCTTGAACCGACGGAAAAAGACTACGTAGAATATTATCGTCCAGTAGACTTCAAAATAGGAGCGACTATCAACGTTTTTGGTCGAAGATTCCTTGTATACGATATGGACGAGTTTTCGAAACAGTTTTATCGGGATCATTTTGGCCTCACGGATTTTACGCCAATTTGTGTAGATCCACCTCCACGACCAGTTCCAAAGAATGTAAGTTTCGCGTCATTTTCTTGATGGACTGTTCTAAAAGTCAGTTAAGAGCGTCTGGACCCCGTCACTTTGCTCTTACAAGTTTGCGAAAGACTGAGCATAAAACATGAATTACTTCAATTACAGTGCCCACCAATGTGGAACGGCTACGGTTCGCCCGAGGATGACTCTGGCGATGCAAACGGAAAGTTGCTCGGTTTGGACCCAAATCTTATTCCTAAGAATGCACGAAAAAGCGCCTTCAAAATTGTGGATATGGACGGAAAAGTTTTCCGATACGGCGCCATTATGGATTCCACAAGACCTGAAGACCAGGGTCGCGAATTCAGCATCGCATATCGTCTCAACGATGACAAAATTGCCGTTTATGAGGTTTCACTCCGTAACACAGGCTATTCTGGAGGAAAGTTTTTCGATTTCCGCCGTATTGCGAAACCCGGCTCGTCCAACGAATGCCCAACCTATTATAGTCCAGCAGACTTTTACGTGGGCGCGATGGTCGATTTCTTCGGCTACCGCTTCCTAATTAAGTCGGCTGACCAGTACGTGATTGACGTTATGGAAGCGAATCCTTGTGACTTTCCGGAACATGTCAAAGAAAATCTTCGCAACTGGGCCAAGTGTAAAAAGGAAGCTGAGGCGAGGCAGCCGCCCAAGACTGATCAAGCTTGTATTCCGAGAGCCGAGAGGAAATGCGACAGAGGTGTGGGCAAATTTGGGAATTTTTATGCCTTTTCCTGTCACTTTGATACAACCAAATATATGTGGTTTTTGTTTTACTACTTTGCAGGGAAACCAGTGTGCGAAGAAGCAGTTGGCGATGGATTTTTTGGACGATTGGGTCTCGGCTCAAAAGGCAGAAGGTTTCATCCTTGCGATGAAAATCCGAATCCGTGTGCACCTATCCGAGATTGGAACCAATGCCGGGCATTGGGCTACTTGGTGCCGCCTTCCGACAAATGTCACGAGGAAAGTGCTAAGGAGACTTGCTTCCCCACAAATCCAAATCCTTGTCCTGGAGACCCTGACATGTTTGAAAAGTCGGAATGCGCCGTTTGTACGCCTCACAGATCTGTCCCACCAGGTAATAAATTCTTCACCGAAGGCGCTATTGATTTATGCTTGCATTTCTCACTCCCGAAGCATGAATATCCCTAAATCAAGCCATTAAAGCTGAGCTCCTCTCCAAAAGGATCCCCTACCTCAGCCGTTTCTGACAAATTAATTCCAACCTTTCCGTGTTTCTATCAGCTATTCTTTTTCCCCTATCAACAAAAGCACTTGCTTGCTGCAACAGCCAAAAAGTCGCTTTCTTTCTTCCCTCCTCCTTCTGCATAATATTCGCTTTTGTTCACAAAAATCCTCTGCCTCTGGCGACAATGAGCCTGAAATATTCTTCTCCTAATCAAATGTCAACTTTGCAGCTCGTGAAATGCAAAACCCTGTCCTGGAAGAAGAGCCTAGATCCGTCCCTTGCAACGACTATGAAGACTACCGGGCTCGCAAGTACGACTGCTTCCGAGACCGAACCGAAGAAGAAGAAAAGCAACTTCAAGCCAAACGCCTCCAGTTCTATTGTGCTTGTCCTGAGGCTGAGCCTTGCCAATGCGGACTTCGAGGAACTGATGTCGCCACCAAAGGCTTCTCACCCAATTCCATTCAAGCTTGTTCCACCTGCCAGTGCCATGGAAATGTTTGTGGGTGCGTTAATCCAGGGCTTAACTAAATTTCAGAAATTAACAAACTCTGTGTCAACCAGATTTTAGTTGTGTAACATCAAGCCAAGTTATGTGTGTCTCATTCTTTTTGGTACTTCCATCATTTGCTGTGAATACAAAAGAACTGTTGTGTTCAGAACGACCATCATTCTTCATTTCAGACTTTTACCGCCATCTATCTCTGTAGCTGGGAACTTGGGCTTTCTCCATAAGACTTGAACCGTTCCTATGCTTTCACCTACAACAACAAAAATCAGTTCTGCTACTTTTATTAGGTAACTTCCAAGCTACCTTAAGGAACCGTTTCCGTGCGTCTGTGCGTCCGTCAGTGAAGCTTTAAGCTCGGTCTTGACGAGACTGCTCAGCGCAGTTACTAAAGGGTTACAAAAATTGCTGCAACCAGTAAATGTAGCATTACCTCCCCCAAGTAACTGGCGCAAAAACGATAAAGCAGTCTCTAGTCAAACCTGCTTAAGAAGTCTAGACCAAGCTACCACACAACACCGGCCCTCCGGTTCATTTCAAATCTACACAACTTCGACAAACAAACGGATTACTAAAAACGATTAGCAAAAATTAACCAATTCGGTTTCCGAATACGGACGAAAGTTGATGATTTTGGGGAAGCAAAAATTATGAACCCGGTGAGATTCGAACTAGCGTACACGCACAACATTGCTACAATGCATGCACTCATGAAGAATGACAATTTGACAACCATTCAAGAGCTTTAAGTTTTGGTGGGCCACGGGAGACCAAACTAGCGCCCAAATGTTCACGAAATGTGATATTCCAGGGCTCAAAGGTATGTCCGGACATACCGTTTTGACGCTATCCTACTTCAGCCACCGGGATCATGTGACAACAATCGGGAACATAACTGTTCATATACAAAACGTTCGCAACAAGTTCACAAGCAAAAATTTACGGACTTGTACAGATTCGAACCCGTGCCGGCATGCTTGTTGCAATAGCTCATGTACTAGTTCACTGCAACACTTTACCTAAAATTACAATTCTTGCTGCAAACACTACAGTTTTGAAGGTTTGCGCTGGAACGATCAGCGAATGCAGGCTCAAGTACTATCCTGTTGCAGCAACCAGATTCTTCTACTCGGTGCCTGAAAATTACCCCTTTATATAGTTTTTTTAAGTGCCCATATCGAATAAGTCACCCCAGACGCAACTACTGCTTACTTTGAAAAGTGCAGTAAACTAGAAAGTTGACCAAACTCCAACCCTAAATCACAACTAATTTCCCAGTTTCCTTCAATTGTCTAACGTTTGCCTTAAATTATACAGGAACTAAAATTAGGGAAGTCCCACCTCCAAGGCAAGATTCGACCTTTTTCAGCTAGTCGATCTCAAAATGGCATTTTTTCACCGGATTTTAACGATTGTGAGTTTACATAGGACAATAGACCTCAAATAGCACGACTGACTCAGTTATGTAGACGTAGACATTTAGGATAGTTTCATCCTCGGGGCAAGATTCCCCTCGTATCGATAGCGACTCGAACGTTTTCAAACCGCACTCATTTTTTCAATGACAAAAGTTTGACTAATAAAATTTTCCCAACCCCTCCAACTGACATCGATAACCTTGATATCTTAAGAACACTTGCAAAACACACTCGGACATAGATCGAGATTAAATCATATCCATCAATCTACTCCAATCGTAACGACCCATCTCGGCGTTGGAATTATGGAATCCCATTACGCCCTCTACCTGAACAAGCCAGCACGTTTTTCCCTCTCTTCTGTTCCCGAACCCCGGTCTCACTTAGTCCGTCTCTTGGTATCAATGAATCATCAGTCAGTCTTTCTCGACTTTTCGACGACCTTGTTGGTCGGCCTTCTGGGACCGGAACCTGGAGACTGCTGCAGTTTGAATTTTATGGCTCCACTGTTGTGTGTATGACGGACCCTGTCGTTGGGTTATTTGTTGTTATCATAATTTATATATTGCGGGAAGAAGGATCAAGACTGAAAGAAGGATAAATTTCGCCTATCGTTCCACATCTCTGGCCATCTCCGTCGAAATTTTTTGACAAGCAATTTCTTGGGGAACGTTCTGAGGAGCCGGCTGAGAGTGAGTGACTCAGCTGCTATGCTTGTTTGACTCAGTGGAGTATATATCGTAAAATAGCCACGTTTGTTCTGGTTGACAAGATGTGAAACTAAATGCCCGAACCGGGTAAATAATCCGGGAGAAATGCGGGGGAGAAACGGAGAGATGCCTTTTGCAAGATATGCCAGACTTTGGGGAGCGCGCAATATGCAATGAAGAGGAAGCAGTAAAAACAAACAATAGAGCACATTGCGCCCAAGGAGGGAACTCGAGCTATTTTCAAACTTGCTCGTCTCTCTGCTCTCTCTCTCTGCTCTGCTCTCTCTCCTCTCATGTATTAAACTCTATGGTTGAGTCACAGAGTTTGCATATGTACGCGCGTGTATTTGAAAGGGGCCAAGTCAGTCAGGGATATTCCGCCTTTGCGTTATCCAAGGAATTTGTTGTTTTGCTTCCGCAGATCCCAGTGAGACGAGTTCATAATGTGCCGAACGGGCCATGTGAACAGTCAGTTTCTCTTGTAGCTTTAGTCTGCTAGTAGTAAAAATACATGTAAACACACGAGTTTCGGGCATTTCCCACATTGACGTTTCCTGACACTTGTCCGGTTTCCGGGTTTTATGAGATAATTCATAGTTTCCTTGTTTAGTGCCTTAGCATTCAGTCGTTCACTGCGCTTCTCGTCAGATTCCCAAGGTAAGAAGACGTCGGGCTTCCGCTCTTGTCATATGTTTATCAAGGGTGGGGGTGCGAAAAACTTACCCTTTCAGTTTATACACAATAGTTTTTGAGAAGAATTTCACGACGGCCTTTTGTAATTTGTCTTGTGTTTCTTGATTCAAGAGGCCAGATATAATTTCCAAGGACAAGAAGTTTGCAAGGTCAAGTTTAACGAAAGCAACCCCCGTGGAAGAAAGAAGAATTTGCAGATTTCTTGAGCAAGTTAATTGCTCGTGTACATAGTGACAGGAATTAGTGTTTTTATACAGCGAATTTTATAGAACATGAAGTGATAAATAGACTTAGTGCTAGTAGCAACTTGAATGGGTTGATGAGGTTTATTGAGAAATGGCAGGAAGTTTTGCAAACACTTCTTAGAAATGAAAAACAACCTTGAAGGACAATATGGTATAACTGTTGTTGCGAAATCTGTAGGAAGATTAAAGCTATTAGACTATTAATCATGAGCTAAAAGGGTTGGATTGAAGAGGATTGTAATATGTAGGTATATTATGTATATGGATGTTGGTGGTCAATTGTGAATGGGGATGATTAATCATGATTTTTGGGTCTGTTCTAGGGATTCTTTTCTATTGTACGGACGCTGAATAATAGGAAGAAGTTGTTGTTGAGGATGGAAGTTGGCCAGTGAAGCTTGGTACGTGGGACATGGACTCGATTAAGCCGATTGACGATGTGGAAATCCAGGAGAAGGTGGAGAGCCTCGTGGGGAAGGGAACCCGGGTAGTTGATTGCGAAAAGTCGACTCGGTTCGAGACTCAAGAGATTTTACTGGTTAATGGATTCCCCGTGCCGTTGTCTGGAGAAGAGGGTCTGCGGATTAAAAAGGCTTTGATGACGGGTCAGGTGCCGCCGTGCGAGTTGCTAAGCGAGATTCTGATCCGGGCAGGGATCCTCAAGACACCGGTGGAGCTGGAAACGACGATGAATGTCAAGTCGACGACCAAGACGACGGAGCTGCTGACTTTGAAGGACAAGAACGGAATGGTTGTGGATGAACGAGTGAAAGAAGTTGAGGAAGACAATGAGTACAAAAGCTCTAGTAAAGAAGTTTGGAGGCGTGAGAACGAAGGGAGGACAGAGAATTCGGAGGACATTGAAGGGATTGAGAAGACATTTGAAAGACTTAAGCTCCCATCCGATGATGAGGTGACTTTTGAGAATTTGACAGAGCCGGTTGACGAAATCCCAACGAGTACCATTAGGGCTGGAACCTCTGGCGACAAGCATCACCGAGATTGTTCCAGTTCGTCGTCCTGTCATTGCCAGGCACCCTCACCTTCCTGCAGCCATCACAACAATGTGAGTAAACCCCGTCTTATGACCAAGTTGCGCAATGTTTTGAAGCGTGGTAGCATTCACTGCCAACACTGTAGTAGAACCGGGAAGCCGGGTTTTGACGGTACTGTTGTTGTGAGTAGTAGTAGTTGTAGTTCGACTAGTGATGTAAGTGGTGGTGGTGGTCAAGTCAAGCTGAAAAAGTCTTCTTCGCTTCTGTCCGCTGTCACGAAACTATTCGATCCTTCCAAAGGGCATGCAGGGATCGAGGTCAACGGGATACCTCTCAAGTTGACTGACGACGCTTGTGTTTCGTAATCTTTCAAGTGTGTCTTGTCGTCTATAGCAGTATTATTAACCTTATCTTCCATTGTAACCAAACTATACAACAACTGCCAAAAAACTTTTTGTCTCCACAAAACTGTGTAACACTTTTTTCTTACTTTGTCTCTCTTGTCAACAGTACTTTCTTTGTATTTTCTCAATTTACTTTTGGAGTACGGACCTTGAGCTGGTTCTAATAGTGTGTACTGTACATATATCGTTAGTAGTTAGCAGCATGCTTGATGCTGAAGATCATGTTCGGAGATGCAATCTTGTAATCTTACTACTGGTGCTTGTGATTTCTCAAATTACCTGATCTTTAATACTATTTTCTTCTTTGAACTTTGTTTAAGCTGCATATTGAAATTTACCTCACAGGTCATGTTACATGCTATTCTTACTGGCGCCTCATTCATCGTTTTTAAAGCTCCAAAAAATGTATTCTTGCAGGGCAAGGTATTCTGTTACCGACTAATATAGGAATCCCAGTGACCAAGTGTAAAAATTTTGGTTAACGCAAAAGGCTGAGGCGAGTTTTTCCCTTTGAAAAGTTGTTTGCTTTTTTAGTGCTAAACAGCGGTTCTGTGGATGTTCTCGTCCCGTTTTTACCGAAATTTCTTCCATGACTATTTTTTTAAGTTTGTTTTTGTTACAAGGGTAGCTGCTTTAGAGGCAATCAATGTAATCACACAGACGAGGTTTCAGTGTAGCTATAGAACAGATTAGACGAACTAATTTCGAAAGCAGCAGATATATTATCCATGTTTATAGCTTCTTTGATTGCGAATACCTGATGTTCTTCTCAAAAGCAAAATTTACGACTCGGAATCAATAAAAAGAAGCGTTTATATTTCCGAATCTTTGCGGTTACTGCCTGCTAGGAATTTTGGAAATGAACCATTACTATATATATGTGCTTTTGCGTTGAGCCGTTTCGTCCACGTAAACCGTCGGAATCGTGAAACTAATGCATATTTTTCCATGTTTTTATTTCTGACATGTGTAATATTTGGTGAGGTCGAAAGAAAGACGGAAGTTTTTCCGTATTAGCAAAGAACGCTTTCCGGAAAGGGAAGGAATCGGGACGAGGATATATATATATATGTATCGGAGATAAGGGAAATTGCTTTAGGAGGAATGGTAAATGAGGAAGCAAAAACGGAAACAATTTTCTCTTGCAGACTGTTTGTATATGATATCTGCTTTCGGATCGGTGGGTGGTGGCTTGTAATCTGCTTCTGCTTCGATGTTTGGCTAACAAATAGGTTTTGGCAGAGAAACAGACAGACAATTTTGTTTGTAATTGTGCCACAGGATAATTCACACTTGACGGCGGGAGGTAGTGGAGTTGAATTGGCAGATTGCACATACCATAGCAAAGGAATCTGGTGAAAAATGAGTGTGTGGCACTCGAGAGGCCTATCGTATTTTCTGTGTGTAAATGCCGCCTTGATTATGCCTTGTGGACGTTTTATACGACTGCGTGCCTTGGGCTCGATTTGGTTTCAAGACGTGGAATTAGTTTGAGATGCATTTCATGCTCGCCAATTACGTGATGACTTGGTCGTTGTATTTCAAGGAATGTTATGCCCTACTCCCCGTTGTAGGAGATCTAAATTCGCTAAAATTGGCTTCACGCTATCGTGTTTTTGGTGACAGTTTGCTGAAAGAGCCCTTTTGTTAGGGCGAAACAAAGCGGAGACTCTGTTGTGGAGTTACGTAAATGTCTCTCAAGGTTGGGGTCTGTTTCTCGAATGTTGATTGAATGTATTTCTGTTTGCGTTTAGGTCAATTAGGTTGAATTACGATCCGGAATTTAGGCCGGGCGGAATGATGCCGTGCATCAAGGAAATAAATATAGGAAGCTGTGTGCTATTGTGAGTCATTAATCAATGGCTGACAGTTAATCGATGTGGGGCGAGTTCAGGTTCAGTTCTCGAAGCAATTGCATGCTTAGCGTTTATTATTTGTTGCTGAAGAGTTCTTTTCTTGATTCTTTCAATGAGTCCATTTCTTCGCTTGAGTTTTGTAATAAGAAAAATGTGTATGCATATGTATGAGATGGTTTGATATGAGAGTTGTAAATTTATAATGACAGGGTGGAAGTTGGTTACAAAAAGCTTTTTGATTTCTACCCACAGGCCTCGCCGAAATCATCAAGCGGGATTGGATCGATGCTGAGTTGCGAAGACAGCAAATCGCTGCTTTCATCATGTTCTTCTCCAGCTCAATTGCTGCTGACTAGCAGCGGTGGAACGGAGTCGCCTTCTCCATCAGAGTTGCCGTTGTCAGAAGAAGCTTCGGTGGCAAGTTCGACTTCGACATACCTCAAGTTGGAAGCTGAGAACATGTGGGGGAATGTAAGCTGTCATAATGCACTTTGCACATTTTTAACGTTATGTAATATAAGTGATGATGTAAGCATGGTCGGGTGAAAGCAACAAGTTTTTTGTTTCGGTCTTGGAGGCCGGCTGCATGTGTGTGTGGTGATGAATGAGAATGCGAGAGCGTATATATATTATTTAAGAGCCTTTGGGATTCAGCAACGTTAAATGATGCATGAACCCATTGAGAAGAAACAATGGCGTAAAAGCACGTCAGAAATGTTTAGGAGAGAAAAAATTTACGACGGAACGCTCTAGCTGTTTATGTCATTAGCACGGTGTGAAATGGCTATGGCTTACAAATCGCTTCGAGGTCTGTGAAAAACTCGAGTGAAAATGGAAGAAAGGTGGGACGGAATTTGGAGTAGAAAAAATAGCAGGAGTCAGAAAGGGTATAATTTTAACGGACGGACGTGTAAATCGCTAATGTTTGCTTGTGTAGGAGGAAGAAAAAATGTTGCTGTTGGTAGGGTAGTGCAAATAAAACGTTTCCACACGTTCATTATTTGGGCGAATGATGTGACAGTTATTAGTAAAAGCAGGTATAATATTTCGTAACTTTGCACACCATCTTTTCGCTTGATGAAGGACATGGTGGGCGGGTAATAGTTTGGAGAGAAGAAGAGATTGAAAAGTGTGAAAAACTGGGCTGCCAAAAAAGTGAATGATGCTTGGTGATGTGTATGTATATTACATATGGGAATTGTAATGTTTTTGCAGAAATTGGTTTACCAAGACAAGAATCTAGTCGCGGGGACTTTGGACGGCCTCATTCAGCATTTGGCCCCTGCGGAAACGCATACGCCTGATGGTGCATTCATTTTCGCATTCCTTCTCTCGTCACGGCTTCACATTCGGCCACATGAGCTTTTCGGACATGTCTTACGGATATCACTCAAACACCATCACCAAAATGAACCAATGAGAGTCGTAAGTGCACTGACCGTCGTGAGCTAATTTTAGATTGCATTTATCGGTTTGACGATTCGTTAATTGTACGTAGGTCGCGCGGAAAGAAGCAAATGTCACACCGAAATTGGTTCAGCTTTTGGGAGAATGGGCAGAGCTGTTTCCTTACGACTTCAGGGACGAACAAATGATGGTCCATGTGAGAGCTATAACGCAACGCTGTGTTTCCGCGGATCAGCAGGTGGGTTTGTAAATTTTGCACGTGTATATACTAGCGCGCTGACTGGGTCATGGTTTCATCCTTCATGTTCTTTGCAGCGTAAAATTAATGGTGTAATAATAATCTTTGGTTTATTTATAGATCAGGAAGCAAGTTTCGCAGCTGTTGTCCAGACTCCTTGGACGCCTTACTGCCCTTGAAAGGTACGAGGACTACTTGCACCGGAACAACGTTGAAGCTAATTTGGGTGATCCGTATACCACGGTGAGTTATGGAGTGTTTACAGAGAAATTATGATTGTTGTGGGCTAAAATTAGAGCGGAAATTTGTTCACGTTCCTTATGTGTTTATTGCAGACCTCGATACTTGTGACTTGTTCAAATCCTGCTATTTTGGCCCAGCAGCTAACACATATTGAGTTGGAACGGTTGTCGTATATTGGTCCCGAGGAGTTTGTACAGGTGCGAAGACTAATAAACTAGAAATTTTCCGCTTAAAACGAAAGAAATAACACGTGGGGATTCTGTGTAGGCTTTTGCAAAAGACAATTCGAACGTGGAAACTGACTACCAGGACATGAAGAAGACGAGAAACTTGGAATGCTACGTTCAGTGGTTTAACAGGCTAAGCTTTTTTGTCGCGACGGAAATATGCAAGGTAAATACCGTTTGGAACGCTCATTGTTCAAAAAGTTATTTGGCAGTGTGCGCAGTGCAACTTTTCCCACTGAAAAAGCTTATTCGGATAAATTCTATGAATAAATTAGCAATAATATTCAATGATCCTCAGGCAGTTAGGGGTTGGACCAAGGTTTGGTTGTCGACTGATGTGCCATTAGTTGGGTGGAGTACGATTGTTCAAATGGGAATGTCTTTGTTTGTCGCTGGTTTATGAGTATGCACTTATGCAAGTCTTTCGGTGTCTTTGGAGTGATTGACAAACGTAAAAAAAGTTATCGGCATGGCATGCAATGGGGCGAGACACGTAAATGGACATTCTGCGGTATCATGCGGTTACATGGTTATGCGGAACGGTCGGAAGTTTTTCAAATCTGAAAGGCTATTGGAGATGCTTATGGTATGCTTTTGATGAAACCCTAGAGTTGTACGATATTCATGGATGGTACCTAGCTTTGAGCTACGTCAAAACCCTGAACTG
Source organism: Sphaeridia pumilis (assembly GCA_034698345.1). Classification (NCBI taxonomy): domain Eukaryota; kingdom Metazoa; phylum Arthropoda; class Collembola; order Symphypleona; family Sminthurididae; genus Sphaeridia; species Sphaeridia pumilis. The sequence continues at coordinate 2,084 of JAQGBJ010001055.1, read as the reverse complement.
CCTTTTTGTTTTGTAGATACATAGTGTGGATTGTGGATCGCAATTCTTTACTCACAAATTTTACTATGAAGTCATAAAATTAAGGGTAGGCGTTCAGAGATGGCGTGGCAGTAGTACTAGTTTTTCGTGAAAGCAAAACCAGAAGCAAAAGCTGTAAGTTTGGGATGTTTTATATTTTCAGGTTCATAAAAAGAAAGGCCGGATACGGGTCATCGAGTACTGGATTGAAGTAGCCAGAGAATCTTTCAACATTGGCAATTTTAACTCTCTGATGGCCATTATTGCGGGACTCAATATGTCACCGGTTGCACGGTTGAAGCGAACGGTAAGCCATAGAAAGTGCAAGGTAGTTGACTTTGGTCATTATTGTGATGATGTCATTATTAAGCCGGAATGTTAGTCCACGGTACATTAAACTTTATGCTCATATATTGCTGTATTCCTCTTTTGCAGTGGGCAAAAGTTTCTAATGCTCAGCTCTCGGTTCTTGAGCACCAAATGGATCCGACGTCAAACTTTTCATCTTACAGATCTACTCTCACGGTTTGTTTGAAATGATGACATTGTTGCGGCTGGTGCTGTTCGCAGCTGAGCTCATGTTCTGATGGTTTTGCAGGCTGCTATTTGGAGATCAATTGGAGCTACAGATGAGCGTCAGAAAATTGTCATTCCGTTCTTCTCCCTGTTGGTGAAAGACTTGTACTTTTTGAACGAGGGATGCGCATCGAAGTACGTTTGCCTATATGTCCCGTTTGGCAATAAACTGTAAAGTTTTTGTATTAATACGAATTCTTGTGTGCACAGGTTGCCTAATGGATACATAAACTTTGAAAAGTTTTGGCAATTCGCGAAGCAAGTTTCTGAGGTCAAGACATGGCAGCAGATAGTTTGCTCTTTTCCCAAGGTCGAAAGTGTAATTTCCTGCCTGAATGCTGCACCGGTGTTCAATGAAAACAGTAAGAATTGAATCGAATCTTCATGCTTGAAATTGAAAATAAATAGCAGCTTTGTATGTTTTTGCAGCCTTGGGCATGGCTTCGTTCGAATGTGAAGCACCAGGCGGTTCTCAAGAAAAGGAGAGACTCAAGTGTCTTCGTCGAGAAGAAAGCCCTCCAGAAATCGAAATGACGGACTGCATACCACGAAGCAAACATTTCCGAAGAAGCATCACAAAAAAGTCGCACAATGGAAGCATGTCGTCCTCGAATGGAGGAGATTAATTGCATCACAAGATTCATCTCAACTGCACGTTGCCAAATTAATCTATTTAACTGTCTAGACGAGTGGTCTTTTTGGCTTATGCACCAACGTGACGCCGCGTAGGCCTTACTATTAGTATATTTATGGTTGTGCGTAATGTCTTTTAGTCAGTTCCCCAGTGACTCTTTACTTAACTGATCTAGTTTTTGTTCTTACAATCATTGTTCTGAGTGTAACTGTCAATGCAATAACGTAATTAACCGGTTACGTTTCTCTGGTCAGTATTATGTTTGTCTACAGTAACTTCTCACGCACTCACGCATGGTACATATGTGTACGTGCATTTCGTTACCACTAAGTATTTATATTTTGTTTGTAACGTCCAGTTCAGGGCAATGTCACAGTATTTCGTGAAGTACCAACTGTCAATTGATTATAGTTTGTGTAGGACGGGGTTGCCGAATTCCGTGTATAGCTTGTACAAGGCATGACGACCTACTTTCCGCAGGTACAGTTAGTGCCTAGTGACATTATTGACCGTACTTCAGACTGCGCTACTAAGTATAAATACCGTTACATTTGTTGTGACTGTGTCAAAGTCTTCTTCTTCAGCGTTTCGACACTGATGAAGTTGGTACTTGTTCTGTGTTATTCTTGTGCCGTAAAGTACTATAAGAAGATAAATGAGATATCTTTACTACGAAATTATTGTTGTGACGATAGAGGCTAAAATTTCTCACAGTATTATACTTTCGTATGAAGACGAATTTCAGCAGCCTTCAGGCTGTTACCACAAGAGGCTTTATGTACATTGCAAATGTGTACTCACTGACTTTTCCATTTTGAAATGGAGCCTTATTTTTGTAAGTTTGATAAATGTTTTC
>JAQGBJ010001054.1:0-27389 GCA_034698345.1 Sphaeridia pumilis | reverse complement strand
TGAATTTGAGTAGTGAAGCCTTGAGGCTGATTATTAAAGCGGCAGTGGTAAAAGTAAAAGCCAAAGAAAGGAAAATGATGTTTGGTGGGCGATGGTCAAGGTGACATTATGGGCACTGTTGTTAAGGGCTCTCGACTTTGACGACCAAAAAGCCCCTTGTGCTTCCTCCTTGCTTGTTTGTAACGGAAATGCCGTGGACGGCTCATGAGGATTTGGATCTAAAAGAGTTGAAGCTTAAAGCGTCACGGAAGTGGCAATAGGTCAGTTTGGTTCCTGCGACGGTGCAGGTGTGACTCGAATTTATACGTGCTAATTGTGGTGAGTAGACTGGAGAGAGAAGTATTATTATGCTTTGGTGATTAATTGAATCAAAGTGAATTGAAATTGAGTGAGCTTAATACATATGACTGTTAACAATGGTGCTACACCTTAAAATTTGGCAGTTGCTGCTGCTGTCGCTCCTGCTAATTGGAGGTAAGTCGAAGAAGTTTGAAGTGGACAGAGAAACCTAGACCTAAATATAAATGGAGAGTCTTTAACCGAGTCTTTTGAATTTTAGCAACTACGCAATGGACTGAAGCTGCTCCACAGGAACAACTATCAGATCAAGATTTGCTGAAAATATTGTCTTTGATTGGAGGCGGAGGCCAACCTGCTGAGCAAGCACCACTGTCGCCGTTGTTACCAAAACCGATCGTCACGGGTTTGGATCTGAATGTCCAGCCGGAGAAACCACGTGCGCTCCCACCTTCTCAAGATGATATTGCCCAGTCTTTGTCCCTCTTGTCGACTGTGTTCAGTTCGAATCCTGAAGTGGCTGCGTTGATGAGCCAACAGTTTCAGAATATGGCAGCAGCTAAAGCTGCTGCTGCACCGACGACGACAACGCCAAATCCATTGGCTCATATGGACCCGAAGGACGCTGCGCTCCTGCAGGCTTTGGTATCATCTGCGTCCTCGGATACTTCGCAAGTTGCGTCTCTCCTTGGACTTGCTGCAAATGGAGGACCTGCGCTGCCTCCTGCACCAACAGCACCTCCGACAACGCCAACACCGAAGGGTACCAGCCAAGACGCTCTGCTAGCACAATTGCTGACTTCGATGAGTCAGGGCCAGGGCATAGCTCCTTCAAGCCCTGTGAAGCAACAAGACTTTCAGAACTTTCAAAATGCAGGAGCTTCATTAGACACTGCTTCTACTGCACAGCTTAATGGGATTCTGGGTCTTCTCGGTACTTTGGGATCGTTAAGTGGTGGAGGAGGCGGAGGTGGAGCCAGTGGTTTGTTTGGTCAACCAAGCGCCCAGAATAATATACTCGGAGGTCTCTTGGGCGGTGGTGGTCAACAGCAGTCAGCAGAGCAGAACTTGCTTGCGAGCTTGTTATCTCAAACAGCTCAGCAGCAACAGCGACCGAGTTTGTTTTCCAGCATCGGGAACTTGGCGTCGGTTGTAGGTTCGTCGTTGCTAGGAAACAGGCTCAACAAGAATACTAAGCCAACGGTGCGTGGAGTGGATACTCGTCTGGGTTTGGGATATAAGTTCAGTGATAACGCTGATGCTCAAGTCGTGTTTGAAATTGGACCTCAGTTGTTTACTGAACCGCTGACTGATGAACAGAAGCGGCAGCAAAAGGTACAAGAGCAGCAGCAGCAGCAACAACAACAACAACAACAACTGTTCAACGGAAACCGCCGAATTTCAATTGTACCTTCGATGGCGAGCCCAACACCCACAGTTGTACTTCCACCAATGGCGCCTTCAGTTTTACCTATAATGACAACCACTGTGGTGAACCGAAGATTAGCACCGCCTCCAGCTCCAGTTTCCAGGATGAGTGCTCCAAGGCCGATGGTTCCAGTTCAAAGACGGCAGGTTCAACCTACTTTCTTGCCACCACCGATGCAGAGTTCGACAATGAGGCAGCAGCAGCTGCAACGCATCCGGCCAACTGTAATGACTTTGCAGAAGAAACAAGAAAATGTTAAGAGGAAGAATTACTATGATAAGAAGGAAGCGAATCCATTGACCAACTCGCATAGCCAGTTGACTGACTATGAGCGGACATTGATGCTGCAACAACTGAGTGGAACTGCTCAAAGCCCACTGGCCGACTTTGAAAATAGAAGAGATGGATTTGTATTCGGCAAGAACAATGGAGATCAGGCTGTCCACGTCAAATCGTCTCAGCGATTACCGCAACAACCAGTTCCAACTGTGGGTCGAATGGGATACTTCCAGCATCCAATGAATCCTGGTGGGCTTCAGCACCGCTCTCAGCCCATCAATTTTGCAGCTGAAGACAGTTATGCGAAGCGGAACGTTATTGGAATGTCACCATTCACCAGTGAATACGAACGCCAGAGGGAGATGGAGCAAGTCAGTTTGAAACGTACCCGAAGGCCAACCCATCATGGGATGAATCCAGCGGAAATGGAACGAAGAAGTATCATGGCTGCTCTGAACGCATACAACGCCTACAATGCCAACGGTGGATCAGAGAGTTCCATGCTGGAAGTGGTTCAGAACTACGTGATTCCTGGGTTGAGAGCTCAAGGAAACGAATTCGCCAAGACGTTCTTCAGGCCTGCAGGTGACCACGGAGTGGCGCCTTTGCCAACGTCGGCGGTTCCACCAACAGTTTCTTCGACTTCAGCGCCGGCTCCTCCTCCGTCCTCAACTCCTACTCAACCTCAGCAGCAGCAGCAACAACAACAACAACAACAGGCTGAAGGACAACAACAAACAACAACTCTATCAAGCGTCCCAGCCCCAGCAGTCGGGAAAACACCTCGTCAAAGACCTCAACAGCAACAGGGTCAGAACGGTGGCCGCCACAGAGGCCTTTTGCCCAACTTTTCGGATTTGCCCAGTATCTCTGAACTTATCGCCGAAGGCTCCAACACAATGAGAAACATGGTCAGGTCACGACAAAAAGCCAAGCCAAAACCTTTCGTCCGCGTAGGAGATCACGTTTCTTACGACGAATTATCAATGCTTCTGAACGGAGGACAACCAGTAAAAGAGCGCGAGTCGGAAATCCCCGTGTTGCGGGATGCTTCAGAAATCATGGCGGAGGCCGCAGGAGGCTTTTCCACGCCAGCTCCGGAGATCTTCATCGATATTTCAAACGGCGAAGTGAGCATGAGGAAGGCTTTCGGAACAATGGACACGTTCGATCCAACTCCAGCTCCAGAGCTGCCTCCAGATCATCCAAAGCACGTGTTCAGCATTCTGAAGGAGCAACTGGCCAAGGAGTACCAAAGGGTCAAGGAAGAAAACTTGAAGAAGGCTGCAGAACAGAAGCGAAAGGAAAATATTGCCAACGGTCTCATTAATCCACAAGACCCAATTTATATGATCGCTAAGGACTTTGAGCTGATTGAGAAAGAGTCTTTGTAAGAGTCCGGAAGATATTGTTGTAATTTATTAGACTTTATTGGTACAACGGGTTGTTTGTGTCATTTGTTTTGTTACTAACTGTTGTTGTTCGTTGAATCCTAATCCACGTGTTGAAAGCTTACCTAGTTCCTATGTTAAAGTACAGATTTTGTAAGTAAGGTGTACTTTTAATGGAACATTCCCTGTACATTTTGGGTCGCCCGATGCCATAAATTGCCTTTTTTACCAAGTAGCAAGATTATGCTGCTTGGTACACATGAAGATTAAACGCACGTTACTTGTTATCACACAAAATCGGGCGAAAAGCAGATTTATCGATGAAAAACTCTGTGGACATTGAATTTTTCCAAACAAAAACGTTGATTTAGTTTACATTGGGGACTTCTCAGAGCAATCATAGGCGGAAGCTATTCCCAGAATCGATGGACAGCTCTCTGTACTTCTTTACAGCGGCTGTTGCATCACCAGATGGCCTCGAAATGTAGCGTACAAAGGCTGCAATAACGAGGCCAAAAGGAGTCACCAGTAAATGACGGTCAAGATCACCTTGGGATTTTGAGCGCAACTGTATGAATTCTCAACCCTTTCTGGTCTTCCTTTTGACTGTTTGAGTATATCTTGTTATGATCGTCAATCAAAATCACATTTGGTGTTTTGTGTTTGTTGTTCAGAAAACAAAATTAAACGCGTTCGAATTTTGCCATTTTGATCAACTTTGAAGTTAATGATCATTGTGTCTCGGTATTCTTGTCTGTCGTGCCTAATCTTGAATTCTCAAAACTTGTAATGAAATGGTGGATTTGTTGGAACTATCCTGACTCAGAAGTCGTTTATAATTGCGATTTAACTACATAACGACGGTATGTCATACTTGTTCTGGCGTCCAGATGAGTAGCATTTTGTTGTTCAACTAGTTTACTTGTTGGATCATACGTAATAATCAGCTGGCTAAAAGTGGTCAGTTTGACATTGATCTGAATAGACTTGACTGTGACCATTGAAAGTTAGCATTGAGAGCAACTGATGGGAATGGGAAAACAAGAGGAACAGTTCGCAAAGTTGTTAGTGATTACCTGCGTACTAATTTTGTTTTATTTTGTTCCTACAGTCCTCCACCAAGCTCAACTACCCCCAAAATTGACGAACAGCCAAGTACTTCGAAAGCAGTAAAAAGCGGAGAGAAGGACTTGGAAAAAGGTCAAGCTACGAAAAAACAAAAGCTTGACATTCCGGAAGAAGCAGTAGCAACAGCTACTATGGATTCAGATTTGGAAGACTATGCGGATCCTGATAGTGGAAATGCGTCCAGTGGTGACGATGTTCCGTTTGAAGAACGGCGTCCTGATGGTGCAGAAGACGACTATCCTTTCAAGGTCTTGTCGACAGAAGAGATTGTTCAGCATATGATTGAATGCATTCGAGAAGTAAGTTGAATTAAGCGTTACAAATGAGAATAATTTGATCAGAATAATATCGTTTTCTTTCATTTGTAGGCAAACACTGTCCTTCAACTGCCTTCAACTACCATGCGAATGTTGTTGAATCACTTCAAGTGGGATCGTGAAAAGCTCTTGGAAGCGTATTATGATTCAGATCAAGATAAACTGTTTCGTGATGCCAAAATCATAAACCCGAATACTACCAAGAAACCGAGTAAAATTGCTCCAAATTCTATCGAGGACTGCGAAATCTGTTACATGCAGAAACCTGGAAGTGTAAGTGCACTAGTGTAATGTGCTCTTCTGAAAAAAGGCAAATGTGAATTTATATGCATTGATGGTTTATTTATATAGATGATGTATGGAATGGAGTGTGGCCATCGATTCTGTATTCAATGTTGGAATGCGTACCTTACAACCAAAATCAAAGACGAAGGAATGGGTCAAACTATTTCCTGTGCAGCACATGACTGTCCTATTCTCATCGATGATGGCTCAGTTATGAAGCTTTTGACTGATCAAGCGATTAAGTTGCGGTATCAGCACCTGATTACAAATAGCTTTGTGGAGGTAAGTTTATTACTTTATTGAAATACTTTGATTATTGTGAATTCCAAGGTCAATAAGTCATTGCTTCGTTCTATAGTGTCATAGGCTAATGAGATGGTGCCCTTCTCCCGATTGTTCCAACGCAGTTCGGGTTCAGTGGAACGATTGGAGACCTGTCACATGCAGTTGTGGATTCGTGTTTTGCTTCCAGTGTGGTCACACTTGGCATGACCCTGTTAAATGTGTTCAGTTGAGAAAGTGGCTCAAAAAATGTGACGATGACTCGGAGACTTCCAACTGGATTGCAGCGAATACAAAGGTCAGTCGGTACTTTTTGATAAAACACATAGAGTGTATAATGTATCTTGAGCTTATGGTTAAATTCTGTTTTGCAGGAATGTCCAAAGTGCCAGGCCACCATTGAGAAAGATGGTGGATGTAATCACATGGTTTGCAAGAATCAGAACTGTAAGGTGGAATTTTGCTGGGTTTGTTTGGGCCCTTGGGAACCTCATGGGTCTTCTTGGTAAGTACATACGTCTTGTTTGTGTCGCGGTTTTGGGTATCGAAGATTCATATCAATGGATATTTCAGGTATAATTGCAATCGTTACGACGAGAACGAAGCAAAAGCTGCCAGGGATGCTCAGGAGAAATCCCGAGCTGCTCTCCAACGTTATTTGCACTATTGCAATCGGTACATGAACCACATGCAGAGTTTGAAATTCGAAAACAAGCTTTATGCATCTATCAAAGAGAAGATGGAAGAAATGCAACAGCATAATATGTCGTGGATAGAAGTTCAGTTTCTCAAAAAGGTAAGTTTGCTGAAGTGTCATAATTTTGCACGTTAGTATATCGGCTAATGCAAATAATTTGGGATGTTTTTTACTTAATAGGCTGTAGACATTCTGTGTCAATGTCGTCAAACCCTAATGTATACCTACGTATTCGCATATTACTTGAAGAAGACGAATCAGTCAATAATCTTCGAAGACAACCAGCGTGATCTAGAATCTGCCACCGAAAAGCTTTCGGAGTACCTTGAACGTGAAATCGACGCAGATAATTTAGTTGATATTAAACAAAAGGTAGTACGTTTATAAACAATTGTAATAATGACGCTTCATAACATTGATGTTAATTATGAACTTTCATTCACAGGTACAAGATAAATACCGTTACTGTGAAAAGCGGCGAGAAGCCCTCCTCCAGCACGTGTACGAAGGTTACGACAAAGACTGGTGGTGTTACAATGACGCTTCGTAAAACCAAATTGCCTAGTTTAGGTTTTTGTGCTTCAGTCCTCCATTCACCGGCATGCCCAGCATAATAAGATGAATTTAGCACTGTAAGTAATTTGTTTTTGGTTCAGATGTTTTCCATTTTGTCTTTCGTTGGCCCCTTATGGATCGCAATGTACTTCCGACAAAATTTCTGTTTTCATTCATAATTTGTATCCGTTTAGATTCGAGAGCTTCCATTAATACTGGGAAATAAATATCAGTCATTCTTTACTCGTTTGTGATTTTGAAATGCAGGAAAGCAATTCTTCGTTAGGCACAGGATTGAACGGAGTAATCCGAAGAACAAATGCCGCTTATTCTACGAAATAATCGATGTTAGTAATCAATGCAGCTGATTCGGTCTAAAGTTTAGTAGACTACAAGTGTAGACTCTAAACCGAGGATTCGGAATTGATAATAGAACATCAGATTTGCTTCAGATAGTTGACCAGCCTTCGTGGAAATATATATATTTTAACATATGAAAACTCATTTTGGAACCGCCACCTTCATTCGACATTTTTTCCCCAATAGTTTCCCCTTGATTGACTTGAAACACTTGGCTAAATATCCGTTTATTTTGTGCGAATGAGTAATATGTACAAAGGAAAGAAGAATGGCATAACAAAGGTTTAAATATAAACTAATTTTGACGATTGTCAGTCAATATCTTGGCAACGGTTTCCGGGAGACTATTTCTACTCTGGCAGACACAGCAAATCCGCCTGGTTCCTCTACTACAAGAAAAAATAATTCATAGTTAGAATTTGATCAAAACATTGCAAATTCATGCGGGAGATATTTAGTTTCGTTTCAACTTCTTACCTTCCTTGGACTTCTACCGTTTTGCAGCAGTCTTGACAAAACTTTTGTGAACATTCACTGCATTTATGTTTCCTTCTTCCAAAGATGGTAAACTTTTTGGTACAGGATCCGCATTTGCTAGAGTCTGCTTGCCGAACTTGAGTACCACTGGGCCCTGCCTGAGCTTTTTCTTGCGTGTCTTTCGCTGAAGTTGTCATGTTTTCTTTACCCCTGCAATCACAAATCACCATTAGGAAAAAGCTATCAATTTTTTGAAATATGAGGTACCACGCTCACAACTTACCCATGACTGGACGAGGCTAGCTCAGTTATTTTATCATGCAACGTTTTAATTTCATCCTCTCTAGATCTCATCCTGTTTTCAAAATCTGCAGCCAGTTGAGCCTTTTCAGCCTGGATAGTTTCTAGAAGACGTCGTTGCTTTTGCAGTTCGGTTGTCAACACTTGTTCCTTTTCCCTCATGCTCAAATTCTGAAGCTTGAGTATTTCAAGTCTTTTCGGCACTTGTTGAATGATGAGTCTACTGAGACAGCTGGGATCTGGACTGCAACTATCGCTGGAGACCTCGCCGTTTTCAAAATGCGGGTCACAATCTTCACATCTGTGTGTTGATGAGCCCGCCAGGGCCAACTCAGTTTGCGTTTCGACTGTCATAGGCATTGCACCGGAAATAGCTTTCAAAGTGGCGCCAGTCGCTGTTGAAGTACTTGGAACCACAGCAGCAGGAGCTTCCAACGGCGAATCAGCAACTGCCTCAGTCAGCATATTTTCATGGATCATTTCCAAGCTACCGCTGAGTGCTTGAGAGTTTCGATGGGTAATTGGCAAAGAAGTATCCTCGTATTGGCTATCAACTTCCGTGTCATCTGCAGCGTTTTGACTTGTATTGTTGTTACTGGCATAGGCAACATCGGTGGTGGTGCTTTCAGTGTTAACTGTGGTTTCCTCAACTGCTGAAACAGTAAATTTGTTAGTTCAAATCATATACTGCAACACTAGTTCAACTAGACCAGAATATGTATCTCACTTTCAAAAGGTTCCGAGATGGGCAGGTCATGTGAGCCGTAATGGTTGTGGAGCTGTGCCAAACGGGATGATAAAGCAGAGCTTTGTGCCGTAGTTGCCACCAAGCGGGAATATAAGATTCTGCTGGCTTCTTCTAGCATTCTTAATCGGGATGCCCGAGTTGCATCTGTGGAATTGTAGAAACAGGTGTTGTTATTATTATTATTATACTGCTTGTCTTCAAATGTCGGCATTCATTCTAGAGGGATGAGTCAGGATTTGTTTCGGTTGGTCGGGCATGATCATGTGTATGTCAAGCGAAATAACTGCTGGCTTGGCTTGTTCTTACAATTATAGATAACAAGCCAGCGACATGAAGGTCAGGTCGATCGTCATACAGAACTAACACACGCGAACTCACCGTCACCCTCGGGCTGTTCAATTGTCGCTTCTTCTTCGGCCGTAACCGCTTGGATCTCTTCGACAAGGTCAGAGACAAGTTCCTGAATGGGGTCAATTTCCATTTCGTAGTCCTCCTCTTCTTCATCAAGTACTTCTTGAGTCTCTTCTTGTTCCTCTTCTTCGTCATCATCATCGGTGGTACTGTTCTGCATCGCCAACTGGATTTCGGGGTCTTCGCAGCTCATTGGTTCTTCACTGCTGTTTGAAAAGGAAACGGGCGAGTCTGAAACGTCAGAGAAAGCGCCGCTCTCCAATGATGAAGCTTGGCGACGTCTAGCGAAGTCAGCTCGCATACTCTGGCATAGGATTTCAGACTCGTTGTGTTTCTGTCGGACCTGGACGTATTGTTGGCGAGAGTAGGATAATTCTTCTTTTAGCTTCTCTAAAAGTTTTCGTTTTTCGTGTAGTTCGTACCTATAGAAGGGAGCTTCGATTTTAGTAAAGCCAAAGATGTCAGCCACAGAGAAGGGACTTTCGAGCTGTTGAACACTTACTTTAAAACTGCCTTCGAAGTATGGAGTTTGCTATGTTGGTTCTTGAGTTTGGCGACGAGATTCCATGTCTTGTTAAGCTCGGAACCTACTTGAAATAGTCTCCTTTCTTGCCTGTCAACCTGTCGGCAATTTATGGGTTGAAGTAGGTCAGGGCATGAAAAGTATGAACTAGATTCTACACTATTCTAAACTCACCTTGAGTTCAAGTTTCGTATTGAGATTCTTGAGGCTGTCAATTTCACGCTGAAGTGACTTCTTCTCCAAAATGAGGTCTTTTAGTTTGATGAACGTTTGGCTAACGCTAAGGACCAGTTGCGGCCCATGAACTGTGGTTACTTTTTTGTAGCAGCTTTCTTCGCCTAAAATTAAAAAATGCTGTAGGTAAGGGTCACAGCATCAAATAGACTGAAAGCTGAAGTAATTTTTTACCTGGAATATCTCCCGTATGTTTATCAATTTCAATCTGGTCTATGATACTGTCAAAGTCAATCGAGGCCCTTCTGGGTGAAGCTGGCGGTTGAATTTCGTCATGTTCTTCGTCACTACTGGTTGAAGGTTGGGGTTCCGAAATTATCGGCATATTATGCGTCTCTCTGTGTTAGTGCCATTATAAATATGTTTTATTCTCTGGTGAATGATTGATTCACCTGAGACATGAGAATACTTGGAAAATTTTGGCTTACCTGACAATATCGCCGATTGCCCTGATCCTATCAAAATCGATTGGAGTACCTTCGATTTCGTTGAAGAGTGTGTTGAGAAGGTTGATCTGGTCGGAGAAAGCTTGATTTCTCTCTGATACAATCCTCAGTTCTTCTTTTAAATCCTTGACGTTCTTTTCATGGACCTCGATTAATTTGGCGTACTCCGCGACTCGGGTATTCAGATCAATGTTGCGCATTTCGCTATCATTTAGTTCATCTGTCGTCCGATTATGTTCTGCGTCAGACTTTTCAAGATCTTGTGCCAACTGGTTGATTTTTTCTTGATAGTTTTCCTTGATGCGTTGCAAGTTCTCATTGTTGCTTGTCAAAGAACCTGTCAATTCAGCACACTTTTCTTCAGCAGCCTGAACTCGAGTAGAGAGTGAAGCTCTGTATTGGCGTTCTGCCCCGATGGCTTCTTCGAACAACTTGAGTTTCTCAATGAGGTTTTTCACTTCGCGACTTCGAATGTCGAGAAGGTCGCGGCGTAATGAAGAGACTTCTTTAAGTGATGATATCTACGGGGAAAATGAAACCGTGGGCATGTTGACTTGCTTTAATTGAAAGGACACAGAAGATGATTCTATAAGATTCTTACCTGAGCTTCTAGTCTGGTGCACTTCCGGGCGAAGAAGTCGTTTTCTAAGGGTGGGGTCATGATGATACTTTGCTCCGCTTCGTTCCTGTCGAGATTTTCAGGCATTTTGAAGCCTTGTCAGCACTTGGAGCAACACTGGAAAACAAGGATTTACTAAGTAAGTAACTGGAATCAAGGAATTAAATTAAGGAACACATATTTTATTCGAATCGCAGAGAGCGTTTGTCTGACCCACTAAAGATCAAAGCAGTGACTGTCGCAAGAACCTTCTGAAACAAGACATAAAGGCTTGTTGGTGCTCAAGTTGTCTTGGCATGCCTCCGACTTGTTCTGCAGAATTCATACAGTTTGGATCCGAACATGATTTCGGGGTGACTCGCGTCTAAGATCTAAAAATAGTAGAACTGTAAAAAGATGGTCGTCGCGTACTTGAGCTTGTGTTTAGAAACTGGTGTTTACTAGCCTTCGATATGTACCTTACACGTGGATCGGTTTTCGGAATTTGTGGAAATCCCTAGAATACCGCCGTGGATCAGGCCGTGATTCATGAATTAGTAAAATGCCCGGCTACTGCCGCAGAATCGTGATCGTGATGTCTTGATGACTGATGATGAGTCACGATCAGGATTCGAATGGGTGTATTCAATTCATGGTCATACGGAAGAGTTAACACGTGGCGGTTATTAATTAAAAACGTTTTCGTTCAGTTTACTAGATTTTGCGCAATTACGATTTGATGACTAGTAACCAATTTCAGAGCCACGTATTGCATGATAAGCTTCCTCGCGAATAACATTTTGCGAAAATATATAAGAATTTAGCTGCGAATCTTGATTGAAATAACAGCAGGCTTCTGATTAAAAGGAAAGTAAATTGTCTTTGCCGATGAGTTAATGTATATTAGCATAAGGCAACAATGTACAACAAGGATAAAGTCGCGAAAGGGATCATTTCGACGCTTAATCGACATGCAGTAGATATTTAAATAACTCGTACGAGGCATTGATAATGCCCCATGATAAAATTGATCTCGTGTAGTTAAGATGGACACCGCGGAACATTTCCTTCCAAGATCGCCCTCGTTCGTTATAAATGAGTAAAAATGTATGACGACCTCCATGGAATGGTCCTCCAACAACACTTTGCATTCTGGTCTTGACAATGTTCATCGGATAAAAGCATGTACTTAGCACCGCGCCGATCAGTCCGCCACTGTAACAGGAATGAAATGACGTATGATCAACTGAGATCTAGATGCTTGTCAGAGGTGAAGATTGAAATCGGATAATACCTTGCGAAATTTAGCAAATATTCTTTCCATAGGGCATCAGTTTCTGGATGGATACTCTGTAGTTTCTCTTTGGCAGCAAAAAACATCAAAGTTGAACACGAGTTCCGTGCCACGATCATAGAATAGCCTCGATAGAACTCTTTGAAGCCGTGGACTTTCCAAAGGTCTTTTACAGCATGGAAGGAGTTGGTGAACTTGCTATTGTAGTGTTGGTCCTAGAGAAAAATCAACAAGTTGGATTATTAGCATTGTCAAATATTTGCAGCTCGTGTTGTTCATACAAATCATATATAATCAACTTCAATTCCACATGCTCGGCTTACTTGAAGTAGAGTTTGAACACGCTCAAAAGGTGTCATGAACGCCTCGGTGAATCCTGCAAGTCCAGCTGAGCAGCTTTTGATAAGCTGGACGTTTACGTCTGGAAATCTTGAAGTAAGGTGGTGAGTGTAAGCGTTGTAACTTCCGAACATCACAGACATACTGCATGCTTTTTGACACAAAGGTGGCAGTATACCACGGTACAGGAGAAATGGCCCTTCCCGCTTCAATTGAGCTAAAGCATCGGTTACCGGTATACCCTGGAGCATCTGGAAAATAAAATATTTCATGCCTTTCATCAAAAGCTGCGCTTTAAATTAGCAAAATCCAAAGTTTGCAGTTTTATACCTGCCGGAAAATCAGCTTGTTCAACGGGAACGTAATGCATATGTTTGTGAACCCTGCTCCGAATCCACAAACAAATTCTTTCGTCTTTTGCAATCGGTGCTCATGTTTGTCGTTGTCTCCCATTTTTATTGCTTCTCGGCCTTGATGATGTCTACGCTTGAAGTTGAGATGTTGCCGAATCACAACATCTTTTGATTAACGGCGTAGTCCTGTAATTGATTAGATTTCAATTTTACTCTTGAGGCTTCAGACTATACATAATGCTAGGTTTTATAGGGAAGCCTATTACATGAGTTGCCCCTAAATCCGTAATTGCGATTAGTTTCTTACCTCTTTCTGTTGAGTGCGTGTCAGGGTGGGCTTAGTTATAGATCCAAAGTTTGCGATAATTTTTTGACATTTTAGATCTAGTGGCCAGGAATGAAGCAATGTATTCAACTACTGATGACCAGACCCTGATGATTAAGGACTTCTTAGCCCCTCCATCATTGCATAGTCAACCTTATAGTGTATGAAAATGGAGATTTCCAGATATAATTACGCGATATTTATATTATAATGCTCGACTTCCAACTCTATGATTTTTTGTGAGATGTAAACAGAATGTTCAATTCTCCCTCTCCTTGTTGGCGCGGAATTCAAAAGTTTGTTTTGGTCCGCTCAATGGCCCTTGTGTGGTATTCAAGTTTTGTCATGAACCTCACATGAGTTTTATTTTTTCAATTTGTCGTTTGATCTTTGTATAAATTTTCGTAAATCTTTGAAGATACTAAATGCAATTATATAGATAACGCTGTCAATCTTACTTCAACCATTTGTTAATTGGCTTTTGGCTTCTACAGTGACAATGAATAATCGAAAATTTCAGCAATATCCGAATCCCACAATGCGGACCTACAAAATTATCGGTTGCATTGTCGCAACTTTGCTGATAATACCATTGCTAACGCATTACTATTTGAACAAGGTATGGATTCTGTAGTCTGCTGAACTCACTGCGAAATCACAGCTCGATGGAATTTGGTCAAACTTTTGGTATTTTTCAGTATGGTGTTGAGAACCAAAACTCTGAAGATGGAGAAGAGGCACCGGCCTGGGTCACTATGCTGACAGACGTTGATGTACTTCGTGGAAAGGACTTGAAACTACGACTAGAAGAATTATTAAGAATTAAACAAAGTGTGACAGCAGAGCTACGTGGTCTTGAGGCTAAAAGACAGAAGATTCAGACCGAGATATCATTACTAAGCCGTCGGCTGGAAGAAGCAAGGAGTGAGATAGAAAAACGAAAGATTGAGATGACAAGACTGCAGATTTCGATACAACAAGCTCATGTGGCTGAAAAAGAAGCCATGGAACGAAATACTCCGAGGTTGGGTCGTCCCAAACCGCTGAATCCACTGAGGCAAATTCCAGTGATTGACTGGCAAGAGAAAAGCAGTCTGGGATGTGACATGGATTCATGTTTCGACTATTCTCTGTGTCCTATCGCGTCGATGTTCAAAGTGTATATTTACCCAGAAGTGTATACAGCGAGTGCTGCAGGTGACCAGCCCTTAACGAACTTGAATGTACTACGTGCAGCTTTGAACGATAACGTACATGCTACGGCAGATGCCCTCAATGCTTGTGTCTTGGTTGCATTAGTTGAAAGCTGTAACGAGAGAATTGATAGCGCTTGGACTGTACGTCTGAAGAATCAGCTTAACCACTGGAACGGTGATGGAAGAAATCATTTGATTTGGCTTCATTGCAGTAGCAAGCCGAGTGAAGAAACTGTAATCAAAGTTGAGAAGACTTTGGATATTGGCCGGGCCATTGTTATCAGCGAGGACTTCGTAAAGTTTAATTACCGCCACGGTTTTGATGTAGTTGTAAGTCATTGGGAGAAAGCTGCGCCGTCCGGTGAAATGTGGTCTCAACTACCTTCAATTGTCCCGGCGAAGAGAAAGTACTTGGCTACGTACCTTGGCGGTGAAACTGAAACATCACTACAGTCTGAATTCCTGAAGATTCAACAAGAAGATCCGTTTTCGTTCGTGTTCCAGTTTTCTTGCGACTCACCGATGCAGAGCAACGATATTGGTGGAGAATTGAAGAAGTCGGCGGCTGATATTACTGTGAAGAAGCTGTCGTCTAGTCTTTGCGAAAATGAGCAACTAAGAACAAGACTCTTGCTGGATTCTACGTTTTCGATAGTTTTGTTACCGGCAAGTAACGACGTCGTTACCACTAGGACGCTGCAACGGAGGTTGCATGAATGTTTGAAACATGGTGCTATTCCTGTTATCATAGGTGTTAGATTCCAGTTGCCATACAGTGAAGTGATTGACTGGTCAAGGATATCGATATTATTCCCCGTTGCGAGAATAACAGAGCTACATTACTATTTGAAGTCTTTTACAGATTCAGATTTGCTAGGTATGAGAAAGAATGGGAGGTTAGTGTTTGAAAAGTATTTAAGTACGGTAGAGAGGGTTGTAAGCACGACCCTTGGGACATTGAGGACAAGATTGGGGATTGCACCAGTGGCTTTTGAAGAAACGCTGTCGCCAAGCGTTTTCAATTCAAGTTTCAGGGTGAGTGAAGTAAATTTTTTAGGGAATTTGAACCAGATTTAGGGCATCATGGCTATGTCTAATTTTGGGAATATTTGCAGCCTTTGAAGTTGGACACCTTCACTCTTGATCCCGAAGAAGACGAGAATTTGGGGCCTATTGAACCAAGTTATCCGTCACCAAGTTTCATGAGGAACTTTACGAACTCACTGCTTCAAAAATATGACTTGTGGAATGTCCATTACCAGCCATTCAAATTGTATCCATTCACACCGTGGGATCTTGTCATGCCTTCCGAAGCTAAATTCAAGGGCAGCTCTGTTGGGTTTCGCCCAGTTGCAGGCGGCGCGGGAGGGTCTGGCAAGGAATTTAGCGAATCTCTTGGAGGCAACACTCCGAAAGAACAATTTACCATCGTTATGTTAACATACGAGCGAGAACAAGTGTTGATGAATTCATTGCAACGACTTTTTGCTTTGCCGTACCTCAACAGTGTTGTCGTGGTATGGAATTCACCGCAACCGCCAAATCCTGAACTGAAGTGGCCAGATATTGGAGTTCCAGTACATGTAAGCAAAATCTGCACAGATGACCAAGAAGTTTATGCTATCGTAATACAATTGATTGATTTTTTTTACTTTGTCACAGGTTGTGAAGACTGAAAAGAACAGCCTCAACAATAGATTCCAGCCGTTCGATGTTATAGAGACAGAAGCCATACTGTCCATCGATGATGATGCTCATCTTCGCCATGACGAGATAGTTTTCGGATTTAGAGTGTGGAGAGAGAACCGAGATCGTATTGTGGGATTTCCTGGTCGTTATCACGCCTGGGATTTGAACCACGGTGGCTGGTTGTACAACTCAAATTACTCTTGCGAGTTGTCGATGGTTCTAACGGGTAAGAACTTCGAATATGTTTGTAAGTTGGAGTTCTTTGGCAGGTGTTTAACATTGGATCTTGCTTTGACAGGTGCGGCTTTCTATCACAAGATTTACACATACTTGTATACCTACGACATGCCAAGTGCCATTAGAGATAAGGTTGACGAGCTTATGAACTGCGAAGATATTGCCATGAATTTCCTGATCTCACACGTAACACAAAAACCGCCTGTGAAGGTAAAGCTCTTGGATGTACATGTATAAAAACTTGGATCTTGTTATCAGGTTTGTTCATCAGAAATCGTTCTTTCAGGTGACATCTCGATGGACGTTTAGATGCCCGGGCTGTCCTGTGACCTTATCAGAAGATGACTCCCATTTCCAAGAACGACACCATTGCATAAACTTTTTCAGCAAGGTAATAAACAGTTCTGACGATTGATATGAATTTATATACGATTCCTGAAGTTATATTTTTTTCATTAGGTTTACGGATACACACCGTTAACATACACCCAGTTTCGGGCGGACTCTGTTCTATTCAAGACACGAATACCACACGACAAACAAAAATGCTTCAAGTACATTTAAGCATCCACCACTCTGCCACTTCTAACCTTTGATCTTCACCTCTGAAATAGTTTACCCGCCAGAGAGCCCTGCGGGTGGTGTAGCACTTGTTAACTTGTTACTACACCTACACCTGACTAGCATAATACGTCAAGCCAAGTGTCACCGGGAAATCTTAATCCAAGCTCATCAAAGTGAGATTACAAAGGTGTGGCCGCCTTATTTGGGCTTTACATTGCTTGGCCTAAAACTGACTGTGAGAGAAATGACAGAAAATTGTAGAAAACGCATGATCTCAAAATGCCAAAATTGCTTTCACAAAAGCTTTTCCGTTGTTACCGTTTAATTTATCAGGATGAAGGTACTTGTTGTTGTTAACTTGATTGAATATTGTTAGAGCAGGCCAGATACCTCAAGTGACAAAGACAAAGTAGCCGGCCGCACAAGGACGACGTGCCAAAGCAAAAATATTTAAAATATTACGTTGACCAAACTGAGGAATTAATGTATTCATTCTTGTTCGTGGAAGCAGTGTAAATTGAACTCTTGTTTCTGGAATGGTTTAGTAATAACATTCCTTCATGCAGTTTTATACATCTTTGTACTACTACCAGGAAGTGAGCAGAAACTCATGTTGTTCCTCTCCATACGAGACTCTGTAAATGTCTTTTCCACTTTGTTCAGCCTATAACAATAAAATTGTCCTAGGCCATATTTGTGGCGTAATGACGTGTGCTATATGGCCTATACCATTTTTGCTCCGTGTTTGTACAACTTGTTTAATAAACATTTACAGCACTTGAGCCAATCGAGATTGTATGGATTTTTGCACACTTTGTTCTTCTATCGTTTAAGAGTTCAGTTCTACCATACACTCCGTTCGCTTCGTCTCGGATACTTGACTTTGAAAGATTACTCGAGAAAACATGGACGTCTTGCATAAATGGAAACAGGTTCCACGCACATAAATCTTGAGATCATCTCGTCGGCTTAAGAAGGGCAAGTCTCCAGCGGTATATAAAATATACGAAAGGAAATGATGTGATCTTGCATTTATTAGCAAAGGAAACGAATATTATAAACGAAACCAACTCCCTCCTCATCCACATACATAAGCATTTTACCCATAAGTATAATCTGAAGAATAGCAATGCTGCTTAATTTCAAATCATACGCCGACCAAAAGATTGAGCCGAAATTGTAATCGGGTTGGATGGACATTGTTATCGGTCATTGTCAGTCAGGCCTCAGGAATCTTGTTCGGATCGTTATTCGTATCTCCCGGTGATTTTGTAATTCCCATTTGCTACTATGTACTCCTGTCTAAAGGGTGTTGGACACGAATATGACTTTTTTACACGGGTGACACCTGCCAACAAGATATTATTATCCAGCTTTATTGGATGTATACAAGGGCAACAACGGCAGGCAAGGCACGTACTTTTGATGATCTGATAAGAACTCCACCTGACTCACTACTGGCCATAGTAGCTTGTGACTGGAACCTACTAGGCCAGGTGAGATAGGAGAGGAGGAGGGGGGAGGGGGTTAATTACAGGTATTTGGAAGCTCCAAAATGGGATTCGTCGCAAGTCCAATTTATTCCCCGAAAATGCCCGGTAGTCCAATGTGTGAGAGATGTTTATGTCGTTTTTATAGTATACATTGGACTTTGGAATGAATTGCAGCTGGTTATCATTTGAAGGATCGGGGGTTTATGGCTATATGACTGCTGCAGTTGTTTATGTATGCATTTACAGGGATTTTTTGGGCAGAGGTCCTGCAAATGCAAGTGGTGGAATCGGAAGGAGGTAAAAGGACAAGAGGCTCGGCTGTTTTTCCCATTCACAGTGCATTTAAAGTCATCATCAAGTTTAATTGCTTCTCGTCGTATATTTTAATGGTTTGGGCTTGGGGTTTGTAGAGGGAGGCATTTCGGCGGGAGTTCCACAACAAGACTCTGCTCCTATGGTTTTTTATGACCAAAGTGAATATAGAGAGACAGCACAAGGAGCGGAAACGTTAAAAGTTTTGGTTCGTCGAGAGTCCAAGGATACGTACTTTCTCCTTGGAAGAAAACTTTGGTTTTATATGTGTTTCCGTAAAGAAGCTATAGAAGTTGACATTTTCTCTTGGAAACTTTCACTCATTGGAGCGCAGCATATCCTGCTGTGTGTATTTAATACGTACAAAAAATTTGGGACATCCAGCAGCAGCAGTACGTGGACTAGATATATATACCATATACCGAAACCAGAAAAAACAAGGATGCTTTTAGAGCCAAAACTATAGTTTAGAATGAGACTACACAACTATTTTGGCCTGGTATCAAAAGTGTGTTGGCGACACTATTAATGAGTGTGTCTATTGCATCCAGGATTCAGGCTAGCGGGAGGAGGAGGCTCATCCAGTTGGTAGAACAGCCGTCCTTTTCGATAAGACAATGTTGCTTGTTAGCACTGCTTGTCACGTTATGATTTATTACTGCGATAGTGCAAGAGTGGTGCATAGTCATGTATCAGAATCGGAAGTTTCTGAAGGTTCTGAACCAGAAGAAGAAGAAGCGCAGCGCATAAGAAACAAAAAGGTGCATTCAAGTCACTGGTATCAAACAAAGTTTCACAGTTTGCCCTTGGCGCATTGCTACTGGTGCACGTCTTTGGTTAGTTGAACAAATGACATTAATTTATATATGTTGAGAGGGAGACACGTTACATCCATAAGCTTGAAGCTACACTGTGTCAATTTAATTAACCTTGGCTCAAGGAGCTTTATTGCCATAAATGGAGGGCGAGGAAAGAGAGGTATTTATAGTTCACCTTGGAAGAAAGCTGAGGTTTGGTTTTTGGAGAATTCACCAAAGTTTCTATGATTTTAAAAGCTGTGGAATATATAATACAAGGAAAGGCAGAATTAGGTGTGGTCAAAATGTTTAATGTCTTTTCTCCTCCGTTTCCTTCCGGCCTCTAGAGCTCTGCTTCTGCGGCCTGTTTACGCAGAAACCCGCCCTTTATTTTTACTCCTTGATCCAGCCCAATTCCTTCAAGGTTACTGCAGATAGTATATTGACTGACAGTCACACAAGTTCGGCAGTCTTCCGAAAAGACACCACCACACCCAAAAAGCCATAACTTTTTCCGGTCAAACTCTGCAAAGACAGTGTAGGGAATCAATGGAGAATGGACTGAACGGAGGTCATAACAATCGGAAATAAACATGCATGCTGTATACACACATTTTGCCAAATCTTTCAACACTTTTACGATAGTAGTTGTATATATATATATGACGACTGCGGGTAATTCAGCGTCTCTTCCCGCCCGGGTTGTTGATGAATCAGTTTTTGTTGCCGACATTTCTCAAGTGATTTTTACGTGCTGGGTTACTACAACAGTGGCCATAAACATTATTTGGGTGGGTGGTTTAGTGCATCCGTATCCAAATGCACACACTAGTCACTATACATTTAAGTAAGTAATATTACATTACAAAAGACAGGGTTCGGTTCCATTTAATATCATTGTGGAAAAAACGTGTGTCGAGTTGGCACTGAATTGCGGCGGCAGCGGCAGCTCAGCGGTTCCACTCCCTGTTCATGGCCCCATTTCCAGCCACTTTTGCTGCTCCTTTCATCGCCTTATGGATAATTAATATTAAAAGGACAAGATTTACAAAAGTTTATGCATCGAGTTCAGTAGATACGGCAACGGCAATTAACAACTTTACACCCAGCTCATAATTAATATTAACGGCGACGCCGATGATCGAGTGTTTAAGGAGGAGATGTGATGAGAACGTGATGGTGCAAACCTAATTAAAAAGCTATGCTCCAAAATCCAGGTAAATTCCATAAGGCTTACGTATAATAAACATAAACATTATCATTTTCTGTATGGACCAAGGCACCCTCCTTGTTCAACGTCAGTCATTGTATGGAATTTCAATATGCTTTTTAAATTATGGACAATGGAAGAAACGTGGTGGACTTAGTCAGTCAGTCAGTCAGGTAAGTTGAGACTGGCGACGACGGTGTGTATATATATTTTGTATGCGGACAGGTGGGAAAAGTATGTTTTTTTTCTTGCTGTATAACAACATGAGAAACCGGGACTAATTCCACTTTACCGTATGAGATTCATGTGGTATTTACCTTTATACAGAGGCGAGAATAGACCGAAGGAATAAATTTTGTGTAATTGAAGGTGGGTGGTGTAAGAAATCGTGGGCCTCGATTACGTGGTGTTGTCGGGAGGGAGAAAAGTGAATCGAATCAATCCCAAAGCTCAGGTTATATTATATTTTTATGTATACACAGCACACTAATTTTGACCAAAGCTTTGTGTGTCATCAAGTTTTTTACGGCCCTTCCTGGTCGTCCTGGTCCGGCTAAAATCACCAACAAGAGTTTTAGAAGTTTTCAGAGAGGAAACACGCTTTCAAGCTTGATTTCTAGTTGGTAAACAAAGGGCGAGAAATTGTTGGAATTCGAAGTCAGCTTGATTTGGTTTGTATATAAAGATTCAAGACGATGAAAAGTTTGCCAGACCAGACACGCGCTGTGTAGGTGAATCAATGCCAGATTCTATTTGATTCCTAGGAGAATTTAATGTTATTCCCGTCTGTCTCTATTAAATACAGGGTTGTATAGTGGTTGCACGTGTTGCAACTTTTGGAGCAAAATTCTTGGGATTTTTGCAGAGAGAGACAGTAAACTTGTGTATACATGTTTAATTGCGTGAGCGAGTGTGTAGCCTATATATATTGCGAATCTAGAAAAGTTGAAACGTTTTGGTGGTTTATAGCTCCTCTTGAATGTATTCGTACATGTATTGATACCGGTGAAAAGTTGGCACGAGCAGGAAAAATAATAATAATAATAATAACAAGCAAGCAAGCAATAGCAGTCACGGGAATGACTTTGCCTTGCTTTACTTTTGATAGACTGTTGGACTTCTTTCTTTTTAGAACAGATATTCTTCTGGGTTAGACTTTTAAAACAACAAGAGGTTTTTACGAGCGTGTCTTCGTACATTTCTATATATTTAGAGCTTTCGACTCAACGGCAGCAACGTTCTGTCTGTATATGCAAGCAAGGCGAATGAGGCAAAGAAAGAAAGCTAAGCAAGAAGAGTCGAGAGAAGATGAAATTCGATAATATAAGAACGAGATGCATCAAGAACCGTTGTATTACTTGGGATTTAGCGGTTCGAGAGGACAGAGGTTTACAAGTTTTTCTCGGCGTCTACGTTGAAAAAACCGTTTACAAAAACGCCAAAAACTTTAAGCTCCTGGAGACATAAGAAATCATAACACACCAACACGTAAGAACAACATAGGCGCTTTTTACAGGGCTAGTGAAAACAGACGTTTAAAAGTATGTGGTGAAAGGCGTGTGAGTTCACTTCCGGTTTCAAGAGTTCTACCCATAGGCGCGTAGCTCTTCGCTCTTCGAGGAGACATTCAAGTTGGCGAAGTGAATAATACCGTTGGAAATTTCGCATTCAGTATTCAGTTCAAGTCGCGTGGCAGCCAAAAAGGCAGCAAGTTATTATTATAAGACTTGTAGTACGAAAAAGTGCGAATTGGATTTGCAACTTGTTGTTGTTTGCTATTGCTTCAAGTGTAAAGTGGTTTTGAACTGCGTGGGTGAAGAAGCGAGTTGAGATTTGGCCGCTGAAGGTGAAGATTTGATATTAAACTTGTTTCAGAAGTTTGTGAGCTTCTGCCGAAGGTGTTAATTATACAGAGATTGGAATATTGCGATTCCTTAAGCGGCGCCATTCAAAAGTGTTAATGCCTATAAAAAAGAGCATTCAAAAGCTCTTGCGATTTTTTAAAGCCTGATAACATTTTATGACTTGTGTGATTTCGTGAGAGACGCAGAAACTGAAAGTTCAAGTGACGTAACGCAAGTTGCATGACCAAAGGTAAGTTATTTGGTGAAAAGACTTTTGCGGAATCATGCGATATTTATACGACTGACTTTTGGTTTTTGTATATTGCTGATTGCTCGTATAGCTTCAAAGAATATGAGAATTAAGTGGGTGGTTTTGGTATATGTAATAATAATGAATGTGAACGTTTACATGTAAGCGACATGTCCGCACAATTTACCGGGATTCGTGTTGATATTTGTTTGTTGCTCCAGAATGGTTGCGTGTTCTGTTCAAGGTTTCTTTGCCATTTTGCCAGGGGAAATTAAGAATGTTCTGGAACGGAACGGAATCTGGAAAAGCCAAGAGAGAGAGAGAAACGAAGAAGGTCAAATTATATAGAGCCGATTCCGATAGAAGGCGAGCTTTTAGGGTTTACGTTATCGATGCTAGGATTGCTGGCGGTGGCTGAACGATATTTTATAGAGGACGACAAACTGCTATCATTTCCGAACATTTGTGTCAACAGGAGAAGGCTAAATTGGCGGTCGCAGAGAGAAGAACTATAAACTGTTGTGCATGTATGTATTTTGTTGTTGATCAAAGATACAACATACATCAGAATGGCAATTTCAACTGTCAACTCGATCCGCAGGTCATTATACAGGGGAGCGGACATGAAGATGGACAGCCCGGCTTAACTCACCGGTAATTAGCGTTGTAAGATTTCTAAACAAGGATCTTGTCAGTTTTACGTTAGCGGATTTTGCGAAAAAAACATCTTAACGGGGTGAGGTCAAATGTATAGGTTGATTTTAAATAGTCGAAGCCTAGAAAGCAGTAAGAAACTTTAGTGCAAGAGTTTTGGTGCTCAGAAACGCAATGTATATAAACTGGACATACATATATAAATTAGCTCAGGATGAGCAAATATTTTCTAATTATATTCAGCGAATGGCGAATGGCAAATCTGTGGCAAAAACAATTTGCTTTTTGCAATATATATACATTTGAGCCATTCGCAAAAATACTCGTGATGCAATCTTTTAGCTGCATAGAGGAAAAAGGTCATGCTGTAACTTCTAAAAGAAAAGGAGCAGCGTATATTTAATTACTTTAGCAAGAAACGTAATCCGAGAAGCAGAGAAGATACAAGATACTAATGATGAGACAGAGAGCTGAAATAAATACGCTTTGGAGGCGTCATTCATACAATACAAAACTCATTCGGCATAAATAATTATTAAAGCTCGTCGTTTGACGGCGTTGGCGGCGCCAGTTAAACGGACGTCTTGCTATTTCGCTATAGTGAATATTGCAAAGCCGAAAAATAAATACGTGTTTTAATTTTCGCTACAGTTGATTGGTGAGGTAGGGACTTTTGGCGACCCGTAAAGTTCACCTTGGCTCTTTTAGTTAGTAATTTGTGTGCTTTGAATGCTGATTTCCTTGTTGTTTTATGGTATTTCCCCAAGAGGTTTTCCCTGACGAAAGCTGTCGAATTTTGCCATTAGGTAATGTGACGACGACGCCAGCAGTTTGCAGTTTAAATTTTAAAGTCCACCGCTTGGACAAGAAGAAATTAAAGCAGCAGAGAACCTGTCTGTAGAGTTTGCATCGCAGCAGATCTATTTCGGCCATATGACTAATCGACAACTTGAGGCAGGGGTTAGACGAGAACTGACTGCGGGAACAAGTTTTTTTAACCCTTTGCCAATCATTGCTGACTTGAGCATGGGGAAGAAGCATCATATAATATTATTATTCCAAGTAACTGATGATATGGTAAATGCGTGGGAGCTGAGATCATGGAATACGACAGGTACGGCATTGCACCTGAGTTTGATGATGGTGATGACGATTTGGTGATGAGAGAGAGAAACAACATGTGTGTGTGGTTCATTGAATAGTCTTTTAGTCATTCAGTCAGTGAGGCGAAGACAGTAAAAGTTTTGCTCGGAAGTTATAAAGGCTGGATCGTATCCGAGTAACGAGTCAGTCAGTCGGCAAACCGGCTTCAGGAAACATAAGGGCGAGAAGCCTCTTTTCAAAGCGACCTTCCTTTATATACCTCTTTCACTATAAGGTGTGTATGTGTTTGTGTGCTAAAACAAAAGGGTATAATTAACAGATTTTAGCGAGGTGGTGGCTCCTTATGGGCGTTCGCTCAAATCTTTCTTCTTCCAACTTCTGACTGAGGCTCTCCAAATGTTTATATATGAAATGGAACTAACCAAAAGACAGACGTAGTTATTCTAAATTTAGCCTTTAGTAATTGAATGTAGTATATATATAATCTATATCGTTGATCTATCTGTGTTACAGGAACTGGAGGAGAACCGACAACCGTATAGTGTCTCCTCAACCATTGACTTGCTGCGTGGGCCGGATTTAATCAAGCCAGTGACATCTTCATCCGTTTGGAAAATTGGCAAACCCATTTGGACTTGTAGAATATCGAAAAGTGCGAGTGTGTGGTGCTTATTCTCTATAGATATTTGACACCCTGTGACATTTAATTGTCACTCAACTCAAGATATAGTGATCCAATCATGTGGTCTTTATCCCAACTCCCAACGGCGACAGCCATCTTCTTGGCCCTGTCAACCTTAACGGCGGACTGCGCCCTCTTACAGTCCTGCCAGTCGGCTGGGAACTGCGTCTTCGAAGTGCGCGACGTCTCTGACCGAGTCTACCTGGACTGCGACGAAGAACAGCAGCTCTGCAGATGCTCTCCATTCCCTTACATTGCCGACGTGCCTGCTTGGGAACTTGAAAGTGGGGCTGGCGGCGAGTGTCGCATCGCCGAAACTGGACCTTGCGGTAAGGACCGCAACATGGTTCTGGACTGCATGGCGGGCTTGGAGTGCGTCCAAGGACGTTGCCGCAGGCTCTCAAAAGTTGGTACTGCAAAAGAAGGGGAGCTTTGCGAAGAGACGGTGGATTGCCGACAAGGGCTCAAGTGCTCCGTAACTGGTTTCTACTACCAATCCATTCGGAGGTGCACAAACATGACCTACGTGGATAATTATGGGCCTGAAATCCACCCAGCGTCTTCGAAGGAAGAACAGGAGCCCAGTACTACCCAAAAACCTCACCAGCAGCACCACCACCATCATAAGCATGATCAGAATCGGCATACTCAAGAGAGCCATGAAGTTCCAGGCGGCAAAGTACCTTCGACTCCAGATTCCATGGAACATCGGCAGCATGAACAGGATCAACGAAGTACTACCGGAGAAAGTGGGAGCGCTGGAAGTACAGCAACTCCTCCACCACTTGTAGCACCGACAGCCAAAGCGACTGGAGAAAATAATGGTAATGGCGGCGAGTCATCGTTACGGGGTGGTTGCAGGTTGATGGCGCTGGTGTCGGCGGTGGCGGTCGTGGTACTTGGGTCGAATAGCTGCTAATGTTGTTGGTCTTGTTGGAAGGTTTTGTGGGGGGGGAGGTGAAGTTCCTTTTGCAAAGTCAGTATATATATTTCTAGTAAGGGTTATATAATAAATTGTGCTAAAATAGCCTAGAGACTTTCACATTTGCTTGAGTAGAACGATGAGAGTTCCAAAAAGAATAATAGTTTTGTCCATATTGTACATGTAAACTTTGTGAATATTATATATACAAAATCCCTTGATGACTCTTGTTTTAGACGGGAAGAACGGGAAGAAGAAGAACTAGAAAAATTGGAATGTATGATGATGGTGGTGCCGGATGCCAAGGCTTTTAACGGGATAACGGAATGATGACTTTACTGTAAACAAGAAAAAGAGGTCCGGAGCTGTCTCGTATGATTATAAGCTTTGTGAACTCAATTTCTTACAATGTTTACCTTAAACTGTCAATGTCAATGTCTGTGTATGTATGTGTGTGTGTAGTAATAATAATAACAAGCGGGTTCTGCCCGCCCCGAACGGCTATTTAGTAATGTTTCTCAATTGAACGTTTGTCTGTCTGCCTGGAGGCCCTCCGTGAAGAAGGCTGATAATTTTTGAAATGTACGGAAACAAATATCGTCGTATGTACGTAATGGGTATATGTACATGTATAGAAATTCTGAAAAGTCCATATTTGGATAGAGTTACATGAGAGGCGATGGGATGTGTGTATAAGTTTACAGTGATTGATCATGTGGGCCTTTCCAGGTCTCAAATGTCGGTTAGACAAGTCAAAATAAAAAGGGGAAGTTCTCAAGAAGGGGTTGAGTTGAAAAATCTTTTCCTTTCCTGTAAAGGATAGCTAACAAGTTGAATTTTAAATTTTCAAGTGTGGACATGTAGTGAAGAGGTATTGCAGTTTGAAAGAAATTTAAAAGTACGAGCTTATAAAGGATAGAAACGTTATCGTTATTATATATATGCTGAAATTGGCTTCTGAAAGAAATAGATGTATATAGTTTATGGAAATTCGCGGAATACTTTTTAAAGATACAACAACCCAAGCTTCTTTAATGTAAACAAATGTAGACAATTGGCAAATTGGCAAAGTCTGGAGTATCGTTTGAACAAACTACTTGAGTAAGTCTACAGTTGCGACCTTGGCATGGATAAAGAAGATGGCGATTGATTGAGTCATTTAGCAAAATGTTTTTGAAGAGGATCTAGTGTCTAGTAATGGCCTGATGTATAAGGATTGAATTGCTAAATAGAAACTAAATTTAAATGGAGCTCGTTGTGAATGTGAGAAGAGTAAATGGTTAGCGTCTAAATAAAGCCCAGGGGCTGTAAGATGGAACCCTTTAAGGGCACAAATCTTTAATGCCGTTAGAATGCCGCTTAAACCT
>JAQGBJ010001053.1:0-27399 GCA_034698345.1 Sphaeridia pumilis | reverse complement strand
TTCTGCCCAACATGAGCTAAACTAACCCAGAATCCCAAACAACTGTTCCTCGGTGGAAAATGATTGGATTTCCAGACCTGTCGACATCTACACCAGAAATTTGACCGACATCGTATTCCTCCAAGGGCCAGCCTTCGACTTCGGCCGGATGGGATGTTTCCTACGAAACGTTAAGAATGGATCACATTCCTGGTTATTTCATCGACATGCGTAATTATAAACCTAGACTGACCTGAGAATCTCCATCCAAGAACCGTCCTTCGTCTCCAAATTGTGAAGCTCCTAATCCAAGGATAGCCAACAGGTTAACAACAACGCCGAAAACTGTAAGCTGCATTTCGTACAATGTTCTTCAACTGCAGGAATTAATCAGTCACTGAAAAGTGGACCAAACACATACAAAAATGTAATACAGTTGTTCCTTAAGCCTTAAGCTCGTGAGAATTACCGTTTAGCGTGAATCAGATTGAGGAAACCGCAGCGACCACAATCAAAGTTGTGGTGCGAGTATTGTCGCAGTTTTGCGAACCTTGCTCAACTATAGATTTACAATATGGCAGGCTTTTCTATTTTTGTATTTTACCTACATCTGTTGCTGTGCCCCTGAGAGAATCTTTGATTTACGTCACACAGCACCACCTGGGCTGTCATACGGAAGAAAGCAGTGGAATCACACTTTGGCAACTTTCTCCGGCGTATGCGCATGTACGTAGTGGGAGAAGAAGGATTCTGTAATGCATGAGTTCAAAGGGAGAAAGTAGCGGAATTGGCAATATCTCTACAGTATTACGGTATATAGTATGTGAATATGTGAATAAGAAGAAGAAATTGCCCGAGAATTTTGCAGAGCTTTGAAATTGGCGAATCTCAAAATGTCTTCGAGATACCATAGGAACTTTCTCCCAAGTTGTGGATAAAACTTTTAATCTTCAGCTTAAAATTGATGAACAATATGTGATGCATGATTGCTGAACTAATGGAACACTGCAATTATTGCTATATTGTGACCATATATGATTTGAACTAGACTTCAATTCTAGACAATTTTGATGACAGGAACTTTTCAATCAAAAGTCATGAAC
Organism: Sphaeridia pumilis; assembly: GCA_034698345.1. Lineage (NCBI taxonomy): Eukaryota > Metazoa > Arthropoda > Collembola > Symphypleona > Sminthurididae > Sphaeridia > Sphaeridia pumilis. The sequence goes on along the minus strand of JAQGBJ010001053.1, from coordinate 26,317 downwards.
GGGAAGCCCAACTGGAAGAAGACTACGACTTTCTGTAGCTCATGACATTTTGTCAGCTAATCTACTCTATAAGTAGTATCCTTTAGCCCCGATTATTATGAGTTCTTCAGGGGTTGATCAAGTAGTCTCTCAAGGATCGCTTTTCTCGTGCCATCCTATAAGGTCCTTTGAACAGGTTTCCGCCTGGAGGTCCTCGAGGTTGCTGCCACAGGTATCCCGTTCCTGACATTGAGCAATGAGCGTTGTAGTAGCGTCCAGGGCTGCTACAGAATGACCATAATGGACAACGACATCGGAACTTGCTTGAAAACTCCTCCTTGCACATCTCGTTCCACCAGCACGTCCGCTAAAACAAAATAAGCATCACAGTTAGATTCACTCAACAATTCAGTCAGTTGCATATTAAAACATTTAGTTGAATGCGAAAAAGCTTACTTCGGTCAGGTACTGATCAACAGTTTCGTCGTATCGTTCAGGTCCATCCCGAGTACTTTGTTGCTGTTGAACCCGGTTGCTCTCTGACCCTGACCCTTTGTTTCGGGGCTTTTGCTTCTGGGGTTTGTTGCTTGCAAGTTGGTTAGGAAGGGCTGACACAATAGCCACCACGAATCCTAAAACTAATAGGAAACACAAACAAAACTCTGAACCAGCGAGCTTCATGTTGAATTGTTTTCCTAGCACCAAAAACGGATTAGACTGAAATACTGCGACGCGGTTTACACCTTCTGCGGCGCTTGGCTCTTGATAGGATTCGCGAACTTGCGAATTTGTATCACGATCGATAGAATTAGTATATACCCACGGTATGCCTAGCCCCCACCACACTGTATTACTCCTATTTCTTCTGGAGGGAGAATTCGGAGCATGCGGACTTAGAGCATGAAAATATATACGTTGAGTTCGTTGATACAGCAAAAAATTTCGCATCGGTAAACTTTATTTCTAAAGTTGTCTAAAACCATTAAGATGGATTAAATCACACAGCTCGGTATAGAAAATCTCCATCGTCGTCATAAAAAGAGTCTTTGTACTTGTAGACGGCACCAGGAACCCGCTTAGCTTTTGGTATCTCAATTTTCTCTGGTATGCGATCAGCCGGGGACATGAAGGGTCTCTGTTAAAGAATCAAGCTTGTAGATAAAAATTCCATCCAGGTGGTGTAACAAATTGTGATTGAATGTTAATACTAACACTTACTTCGTAGCCTGTAGCATCATTATAGATGTAAAATCCTTGCTTCTCATCATACTTTATTCGTGGATCTGCAACGGTTTTGGTTGGAGCTTCTTCTTCAGACTTTTTAGACTTGAACTTTTCCACGTTGTACTGTTCAACAAAGCGCTTCACATAATTCTCTTTATCTTCATCTTCAGCCAAAGCGTCCTCAGCAGTAGCAGCTTGTGATTTCGATATCGTCTTGGGCTCGAGATTCACCAAATAATTCACTTCAGGAACAGAGTCCTTGAGACGATCAGTGCTTGTAGTTCCGAGGAGGGGCGAGTCATCCTTCAACTTCTTCTCAAACTCATCCAGAGTCAGTTCCGTACTCATTTTCAATCCCATTGTTTTGACTTCTGATTCAAATAGCTTCTCCTTCTTCTCAATCTCTGCCACTGACTTCTTATGGGCCTGCTTGTACTCCCATTCCTGTCGTCCAATCTCTTTCAATTTCTCAGGTGAAGCCACAAGTCTAGCGAATTCTCCCAACGGTTTCGGGGGTAATGGGATCGATAACGATTTGGCTTCCTCCGGCATTTTAGTGTTCATGGGCAGATTTTCCCTCAACGCCAACTTCCTCCGGAGCTCATCATCTAGAGGGATTTTACCCGACTTGACCTGCCGAATTCGTTCCTTGACGTCGTTATCATGTCTGGCTATTTGCTCTGATCCATACCATTTTACATTGGTTTGCAGAAACCTTGCAGCACCTTGGGCAGAAATTGGAAATGACTCTGAAATTATTTCCGGGGTCCATGCTTCCGGATCTTTTGCATGGAGCATTCTGATTGTTTCCTTCTCCGCATACGTTAAGAAACACAGTTCGTGGGTTTTGAACTCCTTGAAATGTTTCCGCTCTGCCTTTTTCCGTTGCAATTTCTTGTGCAAATACTTCTTCTCTCTGGAATTCGCAAGATCCAAAATTTACCTTGATATTCCTCAGATAACATGAAGCAATTAATGTACCAAGCTTACTTTTCATATTGCTGAAACAGCCTTCCTATCTCACCGACACTGGGTTCATATCCTTCATCAGAATTTAAAAAAGCTTCCCGTGTCTCTTGGTCAAGCTCACTAAAGTTTCGATCTTTCCGTCTTCTGTAGTCCACTTCCTCTTTATCAATAAGGCCTCCAATGACTTTTACGTTCCTTTTGGTAGTTTTAACACCTGTAACGCACCCAAGGTTCATTAGTTATCATCAGTTCAACACGAGTATAATACATACATATTTACAACTTCAAAATATAAACAAGCGATTTTAGTGAGGAGCGGAAATAAGCGTCTTCTCTCACACAGCATCAAGTCACGTTAGAGATAACATATTATACAGCGCTCTTAAGCATTGGCTTGCTTTTTACTTACGTCTGACTCGTATTGTTCCCAATATTGACGGGTTAGGATTGTGGGCTAATTTGATCGCTGTTCCGTGAATTGAACAAGTTGGCGTGAAAAGCTTGCAGCCAAAATTATTGTTTTGAAGAAATAATCGTGATAGCACGGGGAAGACAGACATTTTTCAAACAAATTGTTGTTGCACAATGTCGAAACCCGAACCACCAAAAATCGCTCCAAAACCAGGCAAGTTTCAACTGAAATCTGTGGAATTTCCGTCTTTTCAGTTAGTTTACTTGATTTTTATGAGTTTTTCTGCTCATTTTCAATATAGTTTAGCCATTTAGCCTATTTTCACTACTCTTAACTTAAAGTTCAATTTATCAAAAACTTTCCGGTAAACAATTTTTGGATGGATGATGATTCACACGCGTTAACTTTCGTTTGAACTCTCAGCTGGCTCGATCCACACACTGTACCGAACGGCCTGTGAGGGATATTGAAACGCGGGTTTTAGCTCCGTTTTGGAGTAGCAGAACGTTGTCGAAATAATTTATACTGAAGCTAAAGCTAAACACATGGGCTAAATGTTTTGACTTTTGATAAAAACAATTATATATTGCAGGTCAAGTGAAGGTAGTAAGAGCCTTGTATAGCTACACAGCACAACAAGTAAGCGATTTGCAGATTTTTGAAGTTGGAACTTTGCGTTTCTAATTTGGGACCAACTTGTTTAATCTTCTTCTGAATTTTTACAGAATGACGAGTTATCGTTCAATGAAGGCGATATTCTTTACATCACCGAACAAATTACCAACCCAGATTGGTGGCGAGCCCGTTGTGGCACGAAATCTGGCCTCATTCCATCAAACTATGGTACGACAAACAGAATGTGTGGTGAAAACTTTAGCTAGCCAAAACCGTAAACTGATGAACGCAAATATTGAACCTTTTGTAACTTTCTTTCAGTTGAAGAAAAGACTGATGCAGTAACAAACCCTGTACACGACGCGGCAAGGCGAGGAAATATGGACTTCCTTCTGGAATGTTTCAATGCTGGGGTTAGCCCCACTGGGTTGGACGCCTCTGGAAATAGCCCTTTGCATTGGTATATATAACGCTGTTCCTAATAATAAGAACTGGTTTTCGATTGTTGATAATAATGGGTTGTCTTTCCAATGTTGATCGGTCCAACAGGTCTGCTCGAGGAGGTCACCTCGATTGTCTCCAAGAAATCATTCGATGGGCTTCAAAAAGCTTTAAACAGTCGAAAACGTTCCTATCTGTCCAGGTTAGTCTTTAGATTTTTGATGCCGCCGTGATGATAGTTTGGATTATATATATACTACTACTACTGTTAACTGCTATTACAGAACAAAATGGGCGATACACCTCTTCATGTCGCTTGTACTAAGGACCATTTGTCAATTGTAACCATCTTACTTCAAGAGGGAGCTGATCCTTCGGTGAAGAACATGGACAATCAAGCACCGTTTGAATTAGCACATGACCCCCAAATTAAGGCATTATTACAAGCTGCCATGTCATCCGATGTTGATGATCAACAAGGCGAGGATTACGAGGATGATTCTGAAGAGGATGATTGAGGATTATATCCAAACTTTACTACTTTTGCTGAAAAATATTCTTGTTCACAGATAGTCAATGAACACAAATCTAAATCTAAAACAGTCAAAAGTTCCTAATAAACAATAGACTTCAAAGTGTCACAATTCAAGTCTATGAAAAACTTTTCAAATCCAGCTGCAGACTATCATCTTTAGTCGGTGTTTTGTCATCTTTGTCAAGGAACTTATGCAAGAAGAAACTGTATTTTTTCTCAGATTTCCCTAAATCTCTTAAAGATGGTCGATGTCCTGCTTGCAGAAACTTCTCATACCGGGTTTCAGTCTTATCAAGGTTGTGAATCAAAACTCGAGGACACGCAATAAACTCTTCTTTTGTATAGCCCTTACTCAAGAGGAATTTGATTTTGTCGTAGATCGTTCTAACTTTTAGCAACTTTAAGCCGGATTCTCTTCGTATGAGGCTTTCGGCATCAGTCAAGCTGCAATGTAAGGCACTCGCCAGAAACTCGGCAAGGTTAGCTTTCCCCCTCATCAAGTTTTGCTCTTCAACGTCATTTTGGACATATCTGCAAACAAATAATTGATTTTCATACACGAGAACTTCCAAAATAACTTTATAAATTGCATTCTACTTACAGTTTGAACTCATTACTGTCGGCTCGCAACATCCATGGCTTAATTGGATGTACATGATTGCTTTGCAAGGTGCTCAGCCGGTTTTTGACTTTTTCAAGGTTTGAAAGACAAAAAATCCAAGGGTCGTTGCGAATATGATCTTCGTCCACTCCTGCTTCTGAAAAGATTAGAGTCTTCTTCAGTTTATCTACTTCTTTGCAGTTTTTATCCTGAAGACCTTTCCGCAAAATACTCCGTTTTACCCAGCAATAATTCAGTTGTTGAACAAAGTCTCTCCAGGGGTACAGAGTATAAATTTGCCGCTTGCAACATGTCAGCAGCTTCAGTTTCAGTACACTGGAAGAAATCATTGACATTTAAGGTGATCAGCAATCGGTAAAAGGTATTGAGAGCAAGATCATATCAATATCAATACTTGTTTATCAAAGTATATACCTTCAACCGATCTCGAAGGAAATGTAGTCGATTTCGATATTTCTTGGGATATCCACATTTCTGCAATATCGACTTGTCACTAGCCCATGTCTTCTTTATGATTTCCGACTCAAGTTCACCCAAATGAGCAAATGCGTAGGCGGTTTTCACCGAAATATTGAATACTTTGGCAACTTTTGATACTACTTGGTCTAGTTTATCTGTTAAACACAAAGAAAACAATTCCTTCAAGTCAAGTTGAGTAAGTCATGTCAGATTTGCTTAAAAATGTGACTATACACAAACCTGGGTCTTGAAGCAGTAGATGAGGCAATTTCTTCAACCTTTCCTCTGAGACACCTTTCTCAACCAAGCGGCCATGACGCTCTTTCAAAGTGCTGACCGGTGTGGTGGCATAATCCGGTAGCTTCTTGAACACTGACTTTGTTTTTCCAAGACCCAGTCCCAAGAATTTACTGACATTGACAATAGATTCAGCCTCTGATGGTTGAGAACTTGAAAGTGTATCGACAGTGGTAGAGACAACAGTGGTAAAGCTTCTTGACTTGTATTCGAGCTGCGGTGATGGACGACCAAAGCTGCTACTCTCAACGAAGATTGCTAACGAAGTTCGATAGCCAAAATTCGGCCACAGCGACGATTTGCAAATTGCTCGCAGATTGTTAGAAACAGTCATTTTTCAGTGTTATCCGACGAAACATCACGACTCAACGATATCGCACACCTATAGCTGTAATGCAGTTAATTAAAGATAAGGTCTTTGCATCATTAATCTTTTTGGCAGATATTGCCGCGCTTCGTTTTTAAATCACATGTGGGGCTCGAGATATCCTTGCCTCCCGAAACAAAACTAGCGGAGAGGTATAAACAAACAGAGTATTCGAAATTCCGTTTTGCCAATCCGCGTTGTACAAAAAATCCACAAATTTTAAACTAAGCTAGACAAAATGTAGGAATCATGTAAATCATAGGTTGATTGAAGCATAGATTAAGATCTCTTGAAATGTAGACTGAGTAAGATTGAGACAATTAGGGCTTGAAGATGAAAAAGCACATGAAATGGCGGTACAGACTTTGTTGTTTCTTATTTGTATCAGCATTCACTTTGTTAGGGCTTTTTCAGTATTTTAACCGAACTTTGGAAAAACTTGAAGTTGAAAAAACTGTGGTGCAAGATGAAGCCGAAATATTGCAAAAGTTGTTCGATTCGGCTCCGAGCTACATATCTGAAGCAGACATTTCTGCGTACCGAAAAATATCCGCCTTGAAACAAGCTGAAGGACATCAAGTAGCTCCGTTAGTTTCGCATTGGCAGGACTGCGGTATGCACAACTGTTTCAATTTCGAAAAATGCAAGAGTGGATACAAGGTTTACGTGTACCCGATTGACAAGTTTGTACCAATGAGTCCCACTTATGAGAAGATTCTCAAGATAATCACTACATCAGCTTACTACACTTCAGACCCGGCTGAAGCCTGTTTATTCGTTCTGAGCATCGATACCTTGGATAGAGATGAATTGTCCAAAGATTATGTCCGAAATGTCCCTGTTCGGCTTGCCAATATGAAGGTACGTTTCGTCTGAAATTTGCTCTAACGATTGGTACTTGAACATACGTGGCTAGTGGCTAAACTTTGCTTCTTTCTTCAGCTATGGAACAACGGAGAGAACCACGTCATCTTTAACCTGTATGCGGGAACTTGGCCAGCATATAATGAGACTGAATTAGGATTTAATCTGGGAAGAGCCATGTTAGCAAAAGCGTCCATGTCCATTGAGCAGTACCGACAAAATTTCGATGTTTCGATTCCGTTATTTCATGGGACTCATCAATACAAGGGTTGCGACCTGGGCACAGGAGGTGCTACTCAGATTCCTCCGAAGAATAAGTATACTATCGCTTTCAAAGGTATGACTGAAAGGGGCGCTTTTTATATTATTTTCTTCCCGACATAAGTTCCTAACATTTCATAATAATGTATAAATCATACATTTCCAGGAAAGAGATATGTGTATGGGATTGGATCAGAAACCAGAAATTCAGTCTACCATTTACACAACGGAGACGACGTTGTAATGGTGACTACCTGCAAGCATGGCAAAAACTGGAAGGAAATGAAAGACGAGCGCTGTGACGAAGACAACAAAGAATATGAAAAGTAAGACTCTAAAGTAAAGTCAGTAGCAGAATGTTATGATACAAGGAGTGGGAGAAGGAGAAACTAATTGCTGATTTTTTATCTCAGGTACGACTATGAGACTTTGCTGGTCAACTCAACATTTTGTTTAGTTCCGCGAGGAAGGCGGCTTGGGTCTTTCAGATTTTTGGAAGTATTGAAAGTAGGTTGTATACCAGTGTTGCTGTCTAACGGCTGGGTGTTACCATTTTCGGATGTGCTTGACTGGAGCGAGGCAGCTATCAACGTTGACGAAAGAATGCTACTGCAAACGTTGGACATTGTGCGGTCGATAGAGCCACTACGTATCTTCACAATGAAACAACAAACTCAAATCTTGTGGAATCAATATCTATGCTCGCTAGAAAAAATCGTGGAAACTACTTTTGAAGTAAGGACAAGTTCAAAATTCTTGTTTGAAAAATGAGCTTTAGTTTAATTTTGCCAATTGCAGGTTATTAAGGATCGTATACGACTTTATGCAGCACGCGACAGGCTGAGCTGGAACTCGTCTCCCGGTGCATTGAGCTTGGATGCCGACTTTGCTGACAGCATCGACCGATTTCCTTTTGTTCATCACGGTGAAGCACCGAACTTGAAAGAGAACTTCACTGCCGTTATTTACGTCCAATCTGGAATAAGCGGTACCAAGTCAACGAGTCTAGCCAGCTACTCCAATTCACCCTTGTTTCGCACACTGAGAAGTGCTGGTAAAAGCAAGTTCATTTCAAAGGTATGGTTACGTCCGGTTTATAGCGTTTCCGTTGGTTTCCGTATTAAATGTATTATCTTTCGCAGATACTCGTGGTGTGGGACAGTAGTAGAGCGATACCTAAAATCTGGCCAGACATCCCAGTACCTTTAACTATCAAACGAGGTTCTACCAAATCAATATCTCAGAGGTTCATCACTGACGATGAAGTGGAGACTGATGCCGTAAGTGATAAATGTACATGTACAGCTTCGTTCTTTGTAGCATAAAAAATGAAGCTGGACTAATATGTAGCTCTACCTTATCATCGCAGGTTTTTACGTTGGACGAAGATTCTCTCTTAAGCACTGACGAACTGGACTTCGCATACACTGTGTGGAGGTCTTTTCCGGATAGGATCGTTGGATATCCAAGTCGCTCACATTTTTGGAATGAACCACGAGTAATTCTTCATGTAGTATGCTAGCATGCGACACCGAAATGTCGATTTCACGTTAAATTGTGTTTTTTGTGCAGGGAGAATGGACTTATAGCTCTAAGCTGACAAACGATTATAGCATGATTTTAGCTGGAGGTGCAATTTATCATGTATACTACAATCACGTTTATTGGGCCCGCATACCTCCAGCAGCAGCTCAAGTAATCGAAAGTTTGCAAAATTGTGAAGACATTGTTATGAACGTCCTCGTCTACCGGCTCACTTTCAAAGCTCCAATCAAGTTGACTCACAAAAAGACTCCCAAAGATGCTTCAATCAGGTATGGAACGTGAACATGGTTTAACTGTATCAGCTTCAATGGCATAATTTAATTCCTTCTCTGCTTTTCTCTAATAGGTGGGCATCAAATGACGCTGAACACTTTAAACAGCGTCACATCTGCCTCAATAAGCTCTCTGAAATCTTCGGTGGAATTCCTCTGCGGCGATCAAGTTTACGTCTAGACCCAGTATTGTTCCGGGATCCAGTGTCTAATATGAGAAAGAAGTATCGACAGCTAGAGCTTTGAATCAACGTCATCAGCGTCAGTTTGCAAATTGCAACCTAATGTGTCTAGTCCCTTGCATGCAGCAGGCTGATCAGTGTTACACTTGAGACTATCAATCTTCACGTATTGTCTAATCTTAACTTTTATTGCGACTCAGCAATCTTCACAAAGCGCTTTTTTAACGTTCCTGGAGAATCAGGCACCATATCATCGTTTTTGTAACGTACACTAGCTTATTGGGTATGATCCATTCAAACGTTAATTATGTGGAGGCAGCTATTTTTGATTATGAATGGCGACATCCTTGAAGTTCGGTATAAGACACGGTATCCGTTAACATGCGGAAAGAACTGCTATTTCTTGAAAATAAAATCTTACCAAACACAACTTGATGTTCATTTATCAGCTTTTATTTAGCGAAAGAAGAAATCTTCCTGTATCTTTTACAGAGGCTTTCACACTTGAGAAACGAATTTTGACTACCAAACCTCCATAACTAGCTTGTATAATATTAGCTCTCGTTGTATAGCGGCTATACCATATTTCATAACTTTTACTCTTTTCTTGAACAAAAGACACCTGAAGCTTCAGACAGGCATTTCTTGTGTTATTATCGGATTTTATATGACACTTCAATCAAGATCATCACTTGAAGGAGGTTGGCGAGGTGGAGGAGCACCAGCTCCGGCGAAAGCAGACGGGTCAAACTGAGGCATACCGCCACCAGCACCACCGAAGCCTCCCATGCCCGGCATGCCACCCATACCGCCCATGCCACCTGGAAATCCACCACCCATTCCACCCCCCATACCGCCCATCTTCTTTTTAAACATTCCCAAGAGCTTGGCCACTTTCGGATTGTTTTGATATTTCAGGATGTTCATGGGATTTTGACCGACATCGGAGAAAGCCGCTGCCACCTCTGTAACAAGATAATCATTCAATAATTACATGTCAATTCCCCTGTTCCCAGTGACACTCATCTTTTCAATCTGATAACTGTCTCTTACCCGGATCTTCAAGAATTTCCAAAACTTCTGGATCGTTCATCATATCAGCCATCCCAGGAATTCCCCCAAACAGATTCTCAGCCCCAGACGGCATTCCACCAGGACCTCCAGGTCCACCAGTTGGTTCTTCAAACGTAGGGCCGCGGCTCTGAGCTTCGGCATGTGCCCGAGCACGTTCTTGAGCCCTCAGCTTCCTCAACTTCAGTTCACGCTCCTCATCGCGGCGCTTCTTCTTCAGCTTCCATTCCTCTACTTTACGGGCCTGCAAAAACAATCATCAATAAAATGTAATAAAGTTAAGGAAACGTCCAGAGAAGCTTAACAACTCCCATTTCAATTTGAACTTCATCATCATATCCGCCATTCAAAAGGTGTTTATATAATTTGTCAATCATCTTAAACTTTGTATCTCTTGTTTGTTGTACAAGGTGCATTTGCCAAGGCCGATGGGACACACAAATCCATGTCATCCCGGGCCGGGTAAACCAATTTTTATCCATGGCTCATACTCTGAATACTGGCATTATCGGATTATTTCATCTTGCCTCCAAACATTCCCTCGCACATAAATAACAGTTGGCCCGCTACCTACATTACCTTTCGCATCCTTGAGAAATCTCACACGCATCAGCCATGCAACGTTTATTCTTCCACTCCTCTTGCTTGTACACCGCACTCCGAAAAATACATTTTCGTCTTGAACAACATGACACATGAACCCAACTTCCTCAGTCCTAACCCGTCATTTGAACCAACAAGTCTAATCATACAGACTCTTAAATTCCCCTTCCAGAAACCGTCCAACACTTTCCCACTTTCTCCACTTGTACTTTTGTACTAGCTCCACACAACACAACAATCCAAGATTCATCAGAATGAAAAGAATTTAAACAAAAGTGAGTGTTCATCGAAAAGTGACCAGCCATCCATCAACCTGGAAAACAGTCCCGATTTCTGAACATCACTTCCGGCTCCAGACCGGCCAACTCAACAATGAGGTCTGTATGGTTTCTCCTTGTTGGCTTCCTGGTGGCTTACCACTGCATCGACTATGCCTCAGGTACTTTTCTCACAGTATTCTTCCAATTTTCAATTAACTTTAAAAATCCCATGTTTCTAACATCCCCAAGAACGTTAGAAACATGCCTTCTCAACCAACCTGATCTACCCTTCAGTTAGCTTAAAATACCAGGTCAATTTCCCTACATCCCCCAATAAATAACTTATTCCAAGGCCAGCATACCAAGATATTGTAATAGCCCTTTGCCAATCTATCGCTTGCGAAAAGCACAACTTTTCAATTCGCCATAAAATCCTACATCATGTCGCCATCCCGAACCGAAATAGCACAAGACTTTGCGAATGGCCGAAAGAGAGCTACAATTATCAACTAGAAATCATGCAACCCAAAACTAATACTCACTACTAACCCGTCTGCTTTTGGCCACTCCTATTACTACTTCTGTTTCACCATCTCTTCTTCTTCTTCTGACTGACTTTCTTTCAACGTGCTCTTGGCAGATAAATTGGCAAACTTTTTCGCCAGCCAGCCAGAATACTTTTGCATATATCAAAAAAAGATTCACACTACCATCACTACACACCACGTTCTTGGCCAACATAACACATTGTAAAAATAGCTTTCGGCACTCTAAAGGGCACCTGCAGATCTAACCTAATTTTGAACCGCATGTTGGCATTCACCATCTCGCCAATTTCCCCAATCCTACCTACCGTCGTACATACTCGACAACAGCATTTTCACAACCAACTACCATCATTTACTTTCCCTTTACGTCATCCTTCTTGACCGTCAAACGTTTTCAAGTTGCCAAAATCCCACTCACGTGATGACACTACTCCTATAGCTGACTGAACGGAGAAAGTTGCCGGTGTATTAGCTCAAAATTCTGCAACTTTTACAGCTAAAAGTTCAACCGACCCTGCACCAACATTCAGCCAATGCAAGCCTTATGTAGACGCTGCACTCAAGGGCGGCGAGCCTGCAGAAGAAGAACCAACTTCGGATGCCGATGAAGATAGCGATGAAAGCGGTCAAGACTCACCAGGAGAACCAGCACCTAATAATGACGACAATGACTCGAAAGAAGATGACTCCAAATCCGATGAAGCGCCTTCAGGTAAGAAAAAGAAACTTGGCAAACTTCGCCTTCGTCTCTCCTCGTCAAGGTAATCGTAGCATGTATGTAAACGACATTGATTTCAAATCAGCCGAAAACGAAGAAGAATCTAACGAAGACGAGGTCAAGGCTGAAGAATCTCATGACGATGATAGCAAGGAAGAGGACGACAGCAAAGAGAATCACGTAAATAAGGATGACAATGAAACCAAAGAACAAGAGTCTGAATCCAATGAAGATTCTCAAGAAGCCCAAGCTGAGCAACCCACTGAATCTACTGATGGCAGTGACGATGATTCGAAAGAAGCCGAAAATAACAAGGAAACCGAGTCCCAGGAAGCTCAACAGCAAGAAGGTAAGGTACGCAATTACGTTTTTAGTGAATAGTCGCTATAGGAATTTGGGCATTAAGATCACTTATTAAACGAGAATTATTTGCAGCCACTTCTGACGAATCTGGAGAAGATTCTAAAGAAGATGAATCAAACGCTTCAGCTCCTGCCGATTCAGATACTGTGGCCCATGACAGTAACCAGTCCGACTCTCAAGAAAGCACGGAAGAACAAAAAGACCAAGAAAATTCCGTCGAAGCAGCAGATGCAGGTAAAATCAATTGACAACTTTCAAAGTCCTTTACGTTCTCAACATGATGAATTTTCACAGAGTCGACCGAATCTACGCCAGCAGTAGAAGACTCCAAGGAAGACGATAGCAAAGAAGATGCTAAGAACGAAGTCGAATCTGCTGAGGACAGCAAGGAACAGGATGCAGCTGAAGCTGCGCAAGACTCCAAAGAGGACGGCGACAACAGCACTGAATCTGACGAAGACAACTCCGAAGAAGCTCAAGACAGCCAAGAGAACGTAGAATCTTATGTTCCTCGATCCCGTCAAAACCTTGAACAAATCCTCGGACTTGATGACTCGGCACCGACCAAGCAGCTCGAAAGTCTTTTGGACAAGGCAACTCAAACTACCTTGAAGGACCTCAAGACCATTTACGAAACTGCCATCAAACCCTTGGAAGCCACGTATAAATATAGAGACCTCAGCAACCGCCATTTTGGAGGTCTGCAACAATTATGTTCCTTCTCCAGTCAACATCCCTTTAGTTTATCGGCTTGAATTTAATCTACATCCATTTCAGATCCCGAAATCTTCTCCAAACCCTTGGTGGTTTTCATGGGACCTTGGTCCGGAGGCAAGTCAACAATTATCAACTGGCTCAGTGGCATTGAAAACCACGATGCGGCATTACGAACCGGTTAGTGACTGGCTATGGCTTATGAAAGCAAAACCAGAATCCAGGACTTCATTCAAATTTTCATGACACAGGTGCTGACCCATCCCCTGCCCAATTCAACATTCTCACCCACGGAAAGGAAGACGAAGTTTTGGATGGAACTCAGCTTGCAGCCGACTGGACTTTCTCCGGTTTACAAAAGTTTGGTCAAACCTTCTTGGACAGACTTCGCGGCCGAAGGCTGCCCAACAGGCTGCTGGAGAAGGTGAGAGACCACGAAGATTTATGTATTTTCTTCCTCCAGGTACACCAAGAACAATGGAACCAGACGACACAACGCAACTTGTGAGTTTGCATTCACCTGACAGGTTTCTGGACGGGGTTCGTTTAACACACCTCTCCAGTAGCCTGTTAGGCGGAAGTGAATTCTGCTCTCGCCGAACGATGTATACACAGAGAATATCGATTCCCAACTCTGACATGGAAGGTTTCTGTAACTCTTCAACTTCAAATTTCAGATCAACCTGGTAGAAATACCAGGAATCTTGGAAGTTCGCAAACAAGTTGAACGTTCCTTCCCCTTCAACGATGCTTGTCAGTGGTTTATCGATCGTGCTGATGTTCTCTTTCTTGTATACGACCCTGCTAAACTGGACATTGGACCAGAGACCGAGGCTATTTTGGATCAATTGAAGGTAATCAGAGACCTGAAGTTAGGTGTGTGTCACCTAACCTGCCTCTCGATGACGAGGAAGCGAAAGAAAGATATTGCAAAGTCTGGATGATTCTAGGGAAGAGAAAGCCAAATCAGAATCGTCCTCAACAAGGCAGACAGTGTCAAACCTGATGAGCTCTTGCGACTTCAAGCAAACTTGATTTGGAACATCAGCCCACTGATGGCTAGTGCGGAACCACCCACGCTGTGAGTTTGAATTGTTAATGCATTGCTACCAGTATATACTCTATCTAGTCAGTAGATACTGAAGGGAAGAAGACATTACGGGAGATACATTTACAAGTTTGGCATTGAGACAAGAAAAAATATTGCATTGCTAATTTTTCAGCTACATTGCTTCACTATGGGGCCGGCCTCTTAACCCTGATTCACCCACTTCGATTCTCCTGGCACATGAAAACAACTTTCTTAAAGACATTAGGGAAGCGACGGAAAGACGGGTTGAAACTAGGATTGCTGCAGCTCGGAGATTTGCCGTCCGTGTGAGGAATCATGCCAAGATGTGTGACTGCTACCTCAACACTTACAATAATCATCGATCATTCTTTTCCAACAAGAAGAAGATTTCCGATGATATCATCGAGCATCCTCAGGTATATGTATAACTGTAAATCATAACCAAATGCCATCGTCAAGCTCTAACGTTTCGGTTTGGTTCCTCAGAACTATCACATCTACGAAGGTCTGTCAACGCTCCGAAACATTTCTCGCTACGATCTGCCAGACCCGGATACCTACAAGGACTTTTTCCGCTTGAATCCACTTTGGGAATTCCCTACACTGGCTTCTACTTGCACGTATTTCCGTGGATGTCCCATCAACAAGCTGGACATTGCCATTGCGTACGATTTGCCAGAACTACTGGGTAAATACAGACGACAACGAGAAGCAATCATTTCCGCTCCAGCACAACAAGCTCAACCGGGTAAGAAGAATTAGGCAAGGAACATGAATGATATGACAATAATCCTGCTGGAGCAGTAAAGCCTGATAATGTTATGTAAATGTAATTCTTCTTCTGTTGGGAAATCCAATCGAGTTATGGCTCAAAAGTACCCTGAAAGAAACAAGGCCATCCACTACTAGACAGCCGTCCATAAGAGATATATTCAAACTCTCTTTGAGCTATTATCGTGTAAGTGTATTATAACAAGTTGCGTCAATAGACACGACATTGGTTCTTCACAACACTGCCTTTGTAATACTGTACATTCATTTGCTTTCAAATGAAATTATGCACCTGGCTACTGCAAAATTATTTCAAGCGATTGAGCATCATATAGCGTACGATAAATGAATATTTAGAGAGCTTTCACAAGGATAAATTCAGTAGAACGTGCACCCCAGCAGCGGTCCTGAAGAAGAGATGTTATTTTATACAAATAGAGTAGAGCCTGGATAATTTCGGTTCAGTTAGCTGGAAAACCCCATCGAAAAATCATGTGATGTATGTGAATTGTGCGGCATATTGTACTGTATATGCTGGAGATAGTTAGGGAAATAAACCTTGAGTGTGAATTAAAAAAAAGGTTCTCTGCGTAGTTGGGTTGTGACTTGTGGATCCTTTCTTTCAACAACGAAATTTAGACTTACATTTGGAGTCACTTCTTTCAGCCAGGCATCCGCTTGTTCATCAAAATCAATCTTGCAGGCTTGTCGAAGATCAGCCGCAGCTTGTTCCCAATGACCAAGAAGACTGTAAAACAATAAATAAGCATTAGAACTGTTTACTGTATGCTTACTACTGTGACTCAAGTGACCATAATTACCGATGGGCCCGTCCACGGAACTTGTAGGCAATAGCAGAGTCAGGATTGATCTGCAGAGCGCGGTTGCAATCTTTGATGGCAGCATTCGGTCTTTGAAGTTGAAGGAAAGCCTGCCCACGTTTGGCTAGAAGAATTGCAGCTCCACCGTTTAATTTGATCGCCTCGGTGTACTTTTCTACCGCTTCATCAAAGTTTCCATCGCTGTATGCCCGAACCGCAGCGGATCTCAGTTCATTACTTTTATCCATGTCTTCTTCGGTAACACTTGCCTCAGGGTCTCCCATAACTTGATCCAGATCTTGAGGATCAGGTTCTAAAATAAAACACCGTCAAAAGTTGCATTTTATCGCTATCAAGATTTGTGCATAATATATTATCATCTATTTGGATCGCATACCGATGACACCTTCTTCTTCTAATTGCGGGTAGGGCTCTTCAGGTTCATCCTCCAAGTTCAAATCGTCCATCATTGGTTCTGGCATGCCAGAATCCCCGGATCCTGGTGCGGATTTGGCATTTCCTGCTGATGTATCCAAAGGAACCTGTAAACGGTGTGAATCAAGCGAAATTAGTGTACCTGGGTTTAACACAATCAGTAACACGAAATGAACTACAAATTGTCGAAAATGTAACCAATATAAACCATGAAATCGATGAATAAAGCTTAGGAACCTTACATTTGCTCCCAAAGACTTTAAGTAGTCACGGAAAAACCCAAGTTGGGCATGATGAATCAGATCAGGCTTCGCTTTCAGCAAGCTAATTAGGCTGCTAGCTTGCTGAATTAAATCGGCTGAAATTTCAGCGTCTGCCATTTTGCAGATATTTCAATGACAAGGATAAATTCCAGTTAAATATGTTCAATCGTCTCAAGTTATAGCGAATTCCTTATCGATGGAGGAAGAATATTACGTTTTTCAGAATTATTCAGCAAATTACAAAATCTTGAAGTGACACAAATGCGAATTGCCGGCACCCATGCACGAGAGACTGCGATTTTCACGCGGTTTGACAGTGCATTTACTATGCACACCTCTGCATGAGTAAGGTAAAATGAAGAACGCAAGATTCTATTTCAAACTGCCCGCCATTTGCTTCACTCATGAGCAGCCAATAATTTCAGCTTCCATTAACAGGACTTCCTCTGGAAACGTTGCGTTTCTAATTCTAACGATTCGAAGGATTGAAGCGTGGTCATGCCTGAGAACCATAGTCATAGGAACAATTAGACTATATCTTTATCTTTATTGAATACTTTTTCATATAAACAAAAAAACGGTGTCGCCCATTGCCGAAAACGTAACAAGGGGCAGTTGATAATGAAAATCTACATCAGTTTAACGTAATACCTAGAACATATTCTAACATTCTACAAAAATAGACTTTGAACTGTACAGAATTAAGATTATGTACTACTGAACAACTGTCACAATGTTTGAAGTTACAAAGATTGGATCTGTTCGAGTTAAAGCAGTTAATACATGTACGAAACCCAATAAAAGAGCGTCTGCAAGATTAAGATGTTCATGACGTCCAGTATTGCATATGTTGCTATTTCGTATTTTCATAACGCTTTAGTACGCTACGTTTAGGAATTTCTATCAATCACTATTAACGGACCTCGTGCCTCTGGAAGGAAAAACAGCCCATAAATCTAATATACATTTCTACATCGAACAAACACCCTACCCTACCAATACTGCTAAAAGTCTATAAATAACACAAAAAATGCGAATTATATCGCATTTCATTTCGTTTCGAAAAATCATCGGGTGAGCCAAAGATCTCTCCAATTTACAATGAAAATCACAAGCCAATTTCGAATCACCACAAATTCTCAGGTCAATTTACGCAATATCCTCTGGTGGTTGAGCAGCTTGGTTTTCAAGACCTGCAGGCAGGTCTCAACATTCGCTTTCTCATTAGTCAGATCACTGTACTGTGGATGTTTTAAGTTTACTGTGCAGGTGGCCCTGGCGGTTGTGAAGATTGAGGAGGAGGTCCCGGATAAGCTCCTTGAGGTGGGTAGCCGCCGGGATTCGATTGCTGTCCTTGAGGGCGATAGGCGTAATTTCCATAACCCTGTGGAGGTGGCGCATTGTATCCCTAGGCGAAGAAGTACTTGAGTCAGTTTAAATGTTCACAGTTTTCACACAAGAATAAAATGAACTCGCAAAACATACCTGCTGATACTGAGATTGGTATGGTGGATACTGTCCAGGTTGATTCGGTGGCGCTGATTGACCCCCTTGAGATGGAGGTGGCTGCTGACCCGGATATCCCTGAGTGTTAGGTTGGGCGTAGCTTTGCTGCTGTCCATATTGAGGTTGGGAAGGGTACGGCTGATTATATCCTCCTGGTCCACTTCCGTAAGAAGGTGTGCTCGTGGGAGCTCCGGTAGGTCCAGTAGATGGTGGATTTGCTGAAGGAACACCGCCTGGTCCATATGAGCCTGGAGGTGGATTGTAGTTGTATCCAGCAGGTTGTCCTTGTCCAGGTTGAGAGGGGTATGAAGGATTCGGTCCTCCCTGCTGACTCACACTGTTGGGAGTTCCCGGGTACGGTTGTTGTTGCGACGAAGGATATGTGTTCGATGTAGGTGTCGGGTATCCTCCAGGTTGTTGTTGTTGTTGTGGAGGTTGCTGCCCATACGGACTTGGAGGCGCTCCATACTGAGGATAATTGGGATGGCTGCCATGACCATAGTACGGCGACTGACCTTGAGGCTGACCAGCAGCTGGTTGTTGTGTCGACGGCGGAGTCATTGAATTCTGCCCCGTATAAGGTTGCTGCTGAGAGGGATTCGGAGAAGATCCTTGTTGCTGCGGGGGAGCATGAGGACGTGGGGGCATCTGAGGTTGCGTCATGGAAGACTGCTGTTGTTGACTTCCCGGTGCTCCTTGCGGCGGGTAGTTTCCATATCCCTGGTATTGACTGGAAGGCGGTGGAGCTCCAGGACGAGCTTGATAATATCCTGGTTGAGCGTTGGGTGGTGGCATCGGCTGCTGTTGGTTTGGAACTCCGAACTCATTCGGAGGCTGTAACAACAATGAAACCACCAAAATTTAATTCCACGGAATATTCCGGAACCCCATTATTCATAAAGCTTCCGTAGCAGTATATTACCGGCAGCATTTGAGAAAGATTTTGGTTGCTGTCCGCAAGAGAAGCCAGGTAGACGAGATTTCTGTGCAACGCCTGCTGGTACTGCATACATTCTTGACCCTTGCCCTTGTTTTGATAGTCTTGAATCGTTTGGATCAAGTGAGCATTTTCGTCCAAAACTTTTTGTATCTGAGCAGGGTTAGGTGGCGGTGGACGAACTCGACTCTGAGGTCCGAATGTACTCAAAGACATTATTGCTGTGCTGGAGGCAGACTTACAAAGCAACCGAAACTTTCCAGAAAATTACTATAGAGCCCAGCCGCAGCAGTCCAGATGGTCAACAAAAGAAGTAAACAGTTTGATTCAAGTCACTCCCCCAAAAACTTAGAAAGTACTTCAAGTGTGAACACTGCAATGATTGATTTTCAAAGCTTGTCAACGGAACAAGGAGCAACAAGGCTAACAAAAAATTGTAGGTTGACTATACTCCGATACAGAAGTAAGCGAGATGAAACAATATAGAATTTCTGCTTCTGGTTGAACAAAATAAAAAGTTAGCCCAAAGGATAAAGTGTTTTTAAAAGTCAAGGCAATAACTTTGTGCATACACTCGGCTCCAGGGAAAACTGACAACAGAGTTTCGTATATACCGCGCATGCTGCAAGCTTTCCAATTTTGTTCAATGAGTTACAAACTCTATGGCTTACCTGCATCTCAAGTTACCCCAAGCAAGCTTCATTGTCTAGAAATAAAGTGTTTCCTTGAAGAAAGCATGTTGCGATAGAAAGAGAAAGCCTTCAAAGAAACTCATTCTTTCAATTATCATCCGTTTCTATGGGTTTAACTGCAGCATCTTCACATGTTTTTAAAAAATCTACAAACACCACCAAGCTCATCTATTTTCTCTTACGAATTCATTCGAGCTAAAGACTCTTCTAGACGTTTGTCTTGATTGCTTACCAAAAAATTCTGTCATGGAAGGCAGAACTACATTGAGGTTAGTCAGCAAAGGATTCGTGGAAGAGTTCTTTAGCGGCCGATCGAAATTTCCCATTGTTTCTTGTTCTAGAGTTCGGAGCCTACCAGACGGCGAAGCTATTCGGCTCTACGTTTGCGGCCTCCCGGAAACCTGGACAGAAGCAGATGTTCGGTCGAATTTTTGCGTTTTCGGTCAAATATACTTGGTGGATTTGGTCAAGAGGCCTTGCGGTGAAGCCAATTCAGGTTCTTGCTACATCACTTACTACTCACGACAATCCTCCATGGATGCTCAAGTTGCCTGGAACAAGTGCAAGACCTTTGAAGTAAGTGAGCCTTAACTTAACCCAAGCAGATTGAAAAAACATCTTCCTTGATTCTCGTCTATGATTTCAGAATCGGAAGCCCATTCAGATGCGAATTGCTGAAAAAGAGGGAGCAGGAGGTAGTTTGATTTCAGTTAGTACATACTTCAGCTGTTTTCAAAATTCCATTTGGATCTCATTGTGCTCATTCAGAGCGAACCATGACATTGGAGCCATTGCCGGCGACTTGGAAATGCATCAACCTCTGGTTCCACCTAACGCCTTTTGGCCTTCTCGAAGAATGTGGAGTTATTGATTCCGGCGGAGAGCCAAGCGGTTACGCCATTTTCGCTGCAAGATCTCAAATGCTTGAGGCTATTGAGAGCCTCCAAGGGAAAAGTCTGACTCACGTCAGTTTCCATCGAAACATGTACATTTTCTAATATTCCCCAATACGTTCTGGATGCACTAAAATCGTTTCTGCAGGAACAAGATTCCCGTTTGAGGATTTCGTTCAAAGAAACCAAACCTCAATGGCAAGATTCCAGGACTTCTTGTGGATCATCACCAGCTCATCCGAAGCTGAAAATTGCGGAAAGAACCGTATCTCTGTTTGTAAGTGTTGAGAAACTTGAAATTCTGTGTAGAACATCTTCCTGATAATGTGCTTTGGTAAGCCAGGTTCCACCCGGCTTCAACCCCTTGCCACCTCGAGCTCCAAGAGCCCGAATGTCTACAGAGAAGCTCGTTGGCGATGTTGTTGACTCCAAAAAGTCGCAATCCAACATTGAACTTCAGACTGTGGTCAAGCCCATTGCGAGCTTCGCTCCGCCGCCTGCAGAAAGCTGTGACAATGCTGAATGTAAAAAATATTTTGTATCTTATTCTGACGTCGTCAAAGAGAAATCCTTCAAGCCCATCACTCCAGAAAAGCCTGAATCAAAGCCAGACGTGGTACAAGAGTCGCAGCAGCTTTTGCTACACGACTTGTCAATTGATCCATACAGCTCCACGCCAGTTCCGACTTTTCTGGAGAAATCAAGCTACGCATACGACCAAGTAGCCGAATATGGCGCGGCTGAAGGTTGGAGCATTTCTGAATGTATGGGATCTGGTGGTGATTGTGCTTGGATCCACGAAGAACTTCCGGAAGATTTCGAAGCCGAGCTGATGCGAGAGTGGAAACCTTCTCCAGCTTCTGCAAACCTTCTGTCAGTGCAGACTCTGGGGTTTTCGAGTCCGAGAATACAAGATAATGTACCAGAGGGAAAGTCCATTCTTGCGTCGGTCGGAACTAATACCACACCATTGAGGACAAGTCATGTCGGAGTAGGAACATCTCCGAGGATTGCTGAAGAAATCGCGACCAAAGACACGAGACCTGGCAAAAACAGTAGCTGTCAAAAGGAAGTTCAAGTTCAAACTGATGGATTTTTCGATCCTTTCAACCATCAAATGACCAAGAATCCCATGTTTCTGGATTATCCTCCTGAACATTTACTCAGGAATGAACAGCATGGCAATTTCACCGGTAGCAACTATGGAAGCGGTTACAGCGGATATTCGAACACCAGCAGACCTTGTAGTTACCCTTGGCCCAGAGGCAACTGCAACAATAGTATGGAACTTGGCAAGATGGTTTCGGGAGGTCAAAACTATACTCAACCTGAAATTCATCAAGGTCCATCTCCGATGTTTCCCAACTGTTGTGGGTTTTCTCCGTTTATGAACCAGGGAACAGGTACCTTTCCAGGGTCCATGTCGGATGCTCCTTACATTAATTATCCTAGCTACGCTGGAAGCTACAATAATGCGAACCAGAACTACCAAGGGAATGCCATGCACTATCCCAATTATAATTACTGCCCCAGCTTGATCCAGAATGCGAATCCTTCCAATGCAAACTGGTGTGCCCCGCCGCCAGGCATTGGTGGATGCCCTTGGCCAACTTCTACTAATACCAACAGTTTTGGAGCTGGGGACACGTTGGTGAAATCAAGGCCTGTAACAGGGTGTCAATATTCATCCAATGTGCTTGCTATGCACCAAAGCTTCTCCATGACAGCTGGGTTTCAGGACTTGGAAACCGGGAATACTGCTGGAACGACTTCTGTTGGGAACAGTGACACTGTGAGTTTTGATTTTTGATGACATCGGTCGCCTAATTTGGCACCATTCAAAGAATGTAATCAAACGGTCTTTTTAGAGAGATCGAAAGCTGTGGCGACAGCGAAGCAAGTAACTTATCAGTTGAACCAGGAGGTGTTGAATAATATTGTGAAGAATAACTTTATCGACCGTAACATAACGTGGTGTGGTCATGCAGAAACACTGTGTTTGAAACAAAAGTGTAACATTAATTTTACACACACGAATGTTAAGTGGCTTTACATGATAAATTGGCGAAATTTCGTCGAAAGAAGCGATGGTCTACAAGAAGTCTTTCAGCTTCAAATTCTTTCTCACTGCATTGCTATATCCTTCCTTGAATTTGTACCAGATTTCTTCTCTCTCTGCAAAGAAACAATATATTTCATTCAAACCTCGCACACGTCGACTTCACTAGAGTTGATAATCTGATTCTTACTTTCTTCAATTCTAGCTGCAGCCTTTTCAGTACGCACGATTGGACGTCCGAAAAAGTCTTTCGGTTGGACGGTTGTTCGCACTTGTTGCTGTAAAAAAGCATTGGTAAAACTGAGTGAGCAATGTACGCAAGCTTTTATAAACGGCGTTTTGTTTCGTGTACCTTCGCAGCAGTAGATGGACTAATTTTCAGAACATCAGCAGAGGAGCTCTGCCGACTAAAACTGCGCCTTTTTTGTGTTTCGTCATCGACTTCCATAGAATTTGGAAGCGAACTGGAACTAGGCCCTCTTGGCATAGGTTTCACGGGCAAACTTTCTGGTTTTTCGAAATCGTTTCGCCGTAATTTTTCCATGCTAATTTCACGGGCAACAAGCTGTTTAACGGTGTAAGGGAAGTGTGGTCTACTAACGTCTTTCAAGTTGAAACGACCGACCTCTTCAATATTCCTAGGAGTGTGACCGGCAAGTTTAGATAACGTTTGCTAATGTCAGATATAGAGGAGGATATCTTTGAAACTTACGGGTCGATCGTAAAGGCATACGTTCCGTCAGGTTGTCTTGTTTGGGAGTAGCAGAGATTGTATGATATCATAGTTGCAACAACGTTCGAGACCGTTTCACGCTCTCTCGTAGTCCACAGCTGCACTGCAACCTTCGACACACAAAACAAATTAGTAACACTGAAGAAAATGCCGTAGATTCTTTCGTGAATTACTTACCGGTCGGATTGTCCCAGGCTGGATTACAACCATTAAATTAGGAATTATATCCAGGACGAGTACATTTTCGCTAACAAACTTTCCCACATTAGGGGATATGTCAGCAAGCAAGCTGTTGATGACTTGACGGGACCTTGTCGTTTTCGAAATGTGCTGGAAAGGAAATATTGAACCGATCAAGCCGAGATCACTATAAATCAGTAAAAAAATCTGAATTTACCTCCAAACTAGGATAGCTCAACTTGAAAGTGTTGCGTGTGGCAAATCTGAAATGAGCATCCACAAAAAACATTGGGAGATAAGGGAACAACGAGTAGTTTTGAGACCGATCAATTTTCGCTTGGATTTCATCGAACCATTGGCACCACTGTAGTCCACTGCTGATCTGTAACCCAACCCCAAGTTTCATTAATGAGCTGCAACGCAATCACGAATATAGCTAAAGGCTAATAGGTGAATGACATGCCGATTTCATAGACGAGTCTCGCAATTTCACTTGCGGATAATTCTGAAAAAACCCATTAAACAGTTTTCCGTAGTCCCCAAAGCTGGAGACGCTCCTCAAAATCTTGTGGAATCGAGTTGATGGTTTACTAGTGTCATCACCATCAATGTTCTTCTTCCTGAAAACATTAAACATAACATTCCAAGAATTCGTTCCCACATTCCTTTTGAACTCGATTCAATACTTTTGCTAAATATCGTACTGTTGAGATAGAAAAAAGATTTCGTCCCAGACAGAAAAGATTCCTTTAGATTTGTCCGGTCGAGAGATTTTGTTGAGAATACTCTTGATGTCACTTCCGCTTTTACACTTCGTCAGAAACTGCAGCGATGACAGACAAGAACGAAGGTCACATTCCGTTCGCTCACATAGAGTATGTAGCGAAGTTGAATCCATGTTGAGTTTCTCTTTAATAGAGATGCTCTTCATTCGGTCTACTAGGCTGAAAACGGAAAACGGAGCAATCAAGGATTTACGCAGATATTGACATGGAGAGAGTTGGAAGTTGATGAATCCAATCATTTTCAAACTTACGCATTCACGCTGACAGGCTGAAATTTCATTAAGTACGAGTATGGTTTCAAGTTCTTGAGGGCGGGAGCAAAAAGGTCGTTGCAAATGCAAATGATGGGCCTCCTCAGAATCTTTTTGTTCTTAGCTTTGCCTTTTTCAGTAGCTTTCCCAGTAATGTAGTCCACTAGTACATTAATTGCATCCTACAGCCGACAATGAAGCGTTTACTTCAAGACAACATAACACCATGTGTACTAACATGAAGTTTAGAACTTACCCCTGGAGCACCATCGATCTCGTCTATGATCAAGCAATTCGGTCTACCGTCTTGAAACACCTCAGGCCTCATCTGAGTAGAGCAATCCAAAGTTTTCCTAAAGATTTCTACCGATCTATCGTCACTCGCGTTCAGCTCAACGACTTTGTACCCTGGAAATTGGAAATACTTGGTACAATCCGATTTCTAGCACAAATTACGAAGTCGGGTGCACTGACTCAGTACATACGAACCTGCATGTTTGGCGATGACATGAGCACATGTCGTTTTTCCAAACCCTGGAGGACCATGAAGTAATGCGATCTTCTGTTTCGGGCGACCAAGCTCGTCATAAGCATCATCTTCTGCGTGAGCGACTTGATTGTAGTAAAACTTTTCTTTCTCATTCTCCTCTGCAATCAAATGCTAATTTCAGCATCCACCTGGCTCATGTAAGAAGTAAAACATTATTCCGCGTACCTAATGATGCATACTTTCCTTTCAATTCCTTGTGTTTGGCTAGGTAATCTTTTCCAAAAACTGTCTTATCCCACAGTTTAAGCCAATGGAGCAGGTTGTGATTTAACGCCTGAAATTATGATTACGTCATTACAAACTGTGCAGGTCAACTTGATCTACCACGTTTTCCAAGTGAACTCGCAGTGTACCTCCTCGCTCAGCAGGTCCATGTATGATTTCGGACGATACTTTTCTACCCACAAGTCTGTGCCGAGAACGCCTAAAGATCCCATGTCCTCAATATTCAGGACATCAGCCATAGTCTCGTGAAACTTATTTCTCTGTTAAGGGTCAATCGATATTAAGAACATTCATTCAAGAATCAAGACTTTAATCTTCTAATGCTCTGGGCTCTGAATTGATACTTACCGATTGTGATGCTTGTTCTCGTAACTGATAGAACCCTACAGAAAGCAAATCGACGGATTTCTTCGCTGTCTCGCCTACAGCATCATCACCAAGGCCCTGGTCCAGCAGCCTTAAGTAGACTCTACCGCCATCACTAGTAGTCACACCGATGTGCGGTATATTCGGACGGTTTCTCAGAACACGTCTGTATTTGACCACCGGTTCTTCCGCAACAAAGTTATCGTCCTCCGAATCAGTAAATACAGCATCTTGTTGATCAACATTGTCGCTCCTCAGGTCGGTCGAATCTTCAAGTCTGGGTTTCTTCGGTATTGAGCTCAAGTGCCCTATTTCAGTCAGTTGAAAATCATTAGATGACAATGCTAAAATTAAATTACAAATCGTTATGACTGTTTCTCATACCTGCATACGATCGCTTCGAAGGTCCCGGTTTCGAAATTTCCGTGGCCGTGTCGTACGTAAAACAGGATAGATC
>JAQGBJ010001052.1:0-27404 GCA_034698345.1 Sphaeridia pumilis | reverse complement strand
GGCCCTCCTGGCAAGAACGGATTTCCTGTAAATGCCTTTTAATGTTGCTCAATTTGTCATCGTTTAATTGAACACTTACACTTGTTACTACTACGACTACATAGTAGCCTGCTGAAGTGGATTTACACTTAAGCCCTACGGTTTTTCTTTATTTCTTTTGTCTGGAACTACAACTACTAACAAATGTGCAACAGAAATGTACACACTGAAGCTCAAACGCCAGAGAAGAATACAAGAAAATTAAGACACTTGTATATTTTTAATGGTGAAAGACACACCTTGAAGAATACGGAAAGAATGTTAAGACTTAAGAGGCACGGACCTTGTAACAATAGACAATTCCCTGGAGAATCATTGGTTGAATTGACTACATAAACGTAGATAGCCCGAGTGTGATATGGTGGCCGAGATTAGGGTTGGTAGTTTATATTTTATGCGTGCTTTCCGGATTCATAAGGCTTCTAAGAAATAGCCATTTTGCCTCAAGCGGGTATCTGGGAGATAAGAAGGAGAAGATGCTATCAGCGAAAACGAATTTGCAGTATTGTCATGGAGAAATGATAAGTAACGGCCATGGCATAGCCAGTGGGGACCATGTTCTTACTTTTCAAGTTTTATACAAAGCACGTAACTTCGCTTCTAGTAATGAAATGAGCTTACTGCAAAAAGGCTAAAAATAATGCTAGCGCAGTTCACAGAATCTTTTAGCATAAGTACAACCATGTCAAGAGGGAATTTTCAGGCACAAAAGGATATTGCTGATTTCACAACATTAAAACTTTATAAGCTTTACACTCATGTAGTTTTGGTAAAGAAGCAAATATCACACAGCAATATTTCCAAATAGACAGACTCTTCTGGTGTTTGAGCTTCAATGTTATTTCCCAAGGTGTGAACGTGCAACGTGCCTCATTGGCTTCTCGGGAATGTTTCTCCTATCGTTTCATTTGGTTTGGTTACTTTGATTTGTATATGCAGGGTCCTATTGGACTTGATGGACCCAGAGGAGAGCCTGTAAGTTTTGGTTACTAACTTTCTAATAACACTGGTTAATCTTCCGTTTCCACCTTGACAACCACATAAAATTTCCGTTGTGATGTTGGTACATTTTTATAATTTTTCAATAACAGTTTTGAATTTATTTACAGGGATCACCTGGTGATAGGGGTCCAAAGGGTGAGCCTGGAAGCCCTGGTTACAATATTACTACAGCTGCCAAAGTAAGTTTCCTGTTAAATGATGTCTAACTCACAAAAACCGTTTCAGTCCTGTTGGAACGCAAAGAATTTGGACCGAAAAATTGTAAAATTTTTGCAATGTGTAGTCGATAAAATACTGATACCATTTACCCAAACCGAAAGATTTGACGGTACTGAGAGTTCGGTAGTTGAACGGGATTAGAGGTACTTTTTGCTGAGATTTGTGACAGATGAGGTCCGTGAACGTGTTTCCGAAGGTGAAAGAATTGTTAGACGCTGAATGAAAAATGAAAAGGGTTAAAGATTCCAGCTTGAAAGAGACAAGTTTCTCGAAAGGTTTATGTGTTTTTCACATGTATTTGATTCTCATGGTAACACCGAGAAGAGACTTGAGGATTTATGGTTGGCAAAAGAAAACAAGAGAATAAGATACTCAGAGAGAGGTTGGTCGAGGAAAGACGCGAAGCTTTAGCTTTTGGCAGGTTGTTAAGCCCCTGGTAAAGTGGCTCTGTAAGACGGTGAAATTTGTGGATTTTACACTGTTATTACGAGTACTAGGATGGAGGACGAGACTAAAAGTAGAGTTCAAGTGTATTTGAATAGCATGGGAACAAGAAGACCTTTTCACAATGTATTAGTTTCCTATTGTTATGAAACGTTAGTAGGAATGAGATTAGGTGGGAAACTGGATGATGATGACATACGACGACTCAAGACTCAAGGGTGTCTTCAGCTACTTATGTAACGTAAAATAGGGCAACGAGGTCCAGGCATGTGACGGGAATTCCAAGTGTAAATTGTCACTATGTGTGTATAATTCGAAGATACTCGGAAAAGATACACGTTCCAATATACAAGTTAACATGGAGGGCACGTTGGAAGCAAAGGTCGGCAAAAGTCCGACAGATTAGGAAACTAAATAGGGGAATCGTTCCTTGAATGACTAATGGGCCGGGGGCAGATCGAATATACTGCCGCTGTGAATGGAGAACAAGCGGCATGCGGCACGACGGAGGTGTGAGCGAGGTTGGGCCGCGGCAGCGAAGGTCGAAAGTCAACTATGATGACAAGGAGTGACGCGGTTTCTCGTTGTTTGTGAACAAATTTTAATTTTACAAAAGTTGTTCTGAGTGGATCTGCCGACGTATAGTGTAATTGTACGACTTTGACCATGAAAGCAGGCGGTTTATGTGGTGCACAGTGAGTACACATGGGAGGGAGATGAGATTGGAATTTTATTGAAGAATTCGAATCGCCATGAATGGTCAGAGGACTTGAGACAGGGGCGGATTTATGGTTCAAAGTGTATGAAATTTGGCAAGGACGTGAATAGCCAAGGGGGTTGAGGGATAATTTATTGGACGCTGGCTGAAGCTGTTGCAACTGACTGAATGAGTTGTGGCAGTCGTACCAGGCCCAGGTTGTACTGTATTGTTATTGTAATTAGATGTAATTTCTGAACTGCCCCTGGTTGTTTGACCATTGAATCGTTCCTTAAATTCTGGCAGATGACCAAGACCTGACAATATCTTTGTGCCATACCATCTCACAAAAGTCTTACAGCAATATTTTGTCAAGCTTTTCCATTCTGTTAACGAGAATATTGTTCGAGTGGTGGCAACAGACACATTTTTCAGACAAGTCGCTTTTGGTCAGAAAAAGCAGAGTGTTGAGGAATGCAGCGGAAAGCAAACAAACGAAAGCAAATACATAATAGGAGCATTGATGATGGTGACGGAGAAAGAGTAAATATTTGCTTCTGCACAAATGTGAGTGGTTATGATGTTCATATCATATCAGTGCACAAATGTTTTGCTATCCCTGCTAGTGAAAGATAAGAAAATAGAATGAGAGAAAGGTACACAAACAAACAAGCCGCAGATAGTAAATATCCAAGCGACACATGTGGTCCAGTAAATGTATTTTCAGTGCTTGTAACTGACTGACAACGGTAGTTTCGGGTTTTATTACAGCAAACAACAACATTTTTAGAAAAGTAAGCGATATTCGTATATTGATCTTTCTTTATGAGTTATGTCGATGAATTATGCAAGAAACCCTTGTGAAGGTGTTCATTCTTTCATGAAAGATTATATTCAAGAATACCAAAGAATATACTGAAAACAAGATGCATGAATGTAGAGCTAAATTAATTAGACAGAAAATATGAATTGGGGTAGTAATTAGGTTACGCGGCAGAGGGCAGAGAAAGTTTTATTCCATCGCATTCGCAGAACAAAAGGTTTTGCGAATTCATAAAAGCGTTTGGCCTTAGAATAGAAACACGAAAATACCCCGGAATTCCAAAAGTTTTATCAGCGTTTAGAAAGTTTTAGAACATGAGCACGAAATTCGGAGCCTAGGCTGAGGACAAAAAAGTCAATGGAAGAAAACAATAAGAGAATACCAAAGGGACAATACGTTTTATTCAACTGTTTGTTTGTTTGCTGCGTTCCGAGAGTCTAATGGAGCGGAAAAAGAAAAGAAAGAGGATGTGCTGATAGGCGGATGAATGTCTCTGTTCAGATAGAATTTCGCCAAAAAATCATTGTTGATTTTGCCCTGCTGAAGAGTATGTACCTTCAACAGGACAACTGTTTACACAAGAGAAAGCTCTCCGGTTTCTCAGAGCATTCACACCTAAGACTGTTTCTATCGAAAAACTGGGAGAGCTCTTGGTGGCACGGGAAGGAAGCAGGGCCATCTGCAGTGAAGTCGTTGCGTCTTTTGACTTTGTTTGAACAGGAAATGAGCAGAAACTCTGGTGATGGAAATCGAGTTCACGAGTTAAAAATCGCCTTTGAGGTTCAGAGGGACCGACAAAAACTACGGCTGTGGCATGGACAGCCTTAGCTTTAATTTTTCTGTTTGATTTAAAATTAAGGGTTGGGCTGATACAGGAATTGAGAAATGAGCGGAATGAAGTCGGAAGAATGTGCAGTGCAGAGAGCTTTTGTGCAATTTTATAGTGGAGGCGTAGGAAGGGAAGCATAAGATGAAACTGGCAAGAAGAAATTGCGTGTCATTGGTCAAGAAGACGAAAAGGAAAAAAAGACTGGTGGTTGATGGAAGAGAAAGAATAGAAAGACGTGTGTTGTTGGCGACTTGGTGAAAAGAACGAGAAGAAAAAAGTTTTGGTGAAAGCCGAGCTTGATGTGGCAGTAAAGCGGAAGAAAGGAAATGAAAGGGCAGTGAAAGAGGATGAGGAAGGCGATGAGAATGTTTGTGCACAGATGGAGAAAGGAAATTGAGACGAAACAGTAATGGTGTGATGTAAGACAGATGGGCTGATGGATGACTTGTAATTTGGACTCGGATTAATGCTGTATTTGTCGAGTTGACAAAGTGAGAAAGCCACACATGTGTAAATGTCATGTTACGGTGAAAGTCTTAACAGAGTAATAAGAGCGCATCAAATGTGCGGCGTTCCACCAGCCGCCACAAGTGAAACATGCTCAAATGAAGCCGAAACGAACGAAATGGCCACGAGTTATGTGTTCTAAACTCCAGTATGAAAGAATATCAGTTTATGAGTAAAATACTTTCCAGTATTTTTGGTAGATTAGATTGTTTGCTAAAGTTTCCTGCTGGAAAACATGTAGTGTTGAGCTAATTGGGAGTATAACACGTCATGGGCAAAAAAGTGCCGTCGGCAATGCCAAAAAATAATATGCTCGCACTACTGGTAGCATAAATTTCAACATCAAAGTGGGTGGCCGAGATTTTGGAGAACAAGTTGAGATGTGTTGGAATTTTCTAATTGCAAGGAACATCAGCGGGAGAAAAGTTATGACGTCGTCAGGTTTTCCTGATGACAGCAGTTGTTCACGGCCAAAGTCATGAAAATTCTAGCTGCATATACACCTAAAGCTAAAATGGAACGAACGAAACAAATACACTTTGGAAAGGGGATGAAATTTTTCGCGTAAAGATTGACGTCAAAATTTATGGTTTGTAGTTTGGTTGAAAGAGATAAGAGGCAAATGAATATGGCTGGTTGAGGCAATACATTGGATGTCTCGAATTTTTTGAAACATCTCTCATATATTTTGTATAGACGACATATTTGGTCTGCATTTTCAGATGTAAGTGGCGTTGACGTGAAGACAACTTAATGTTATTAGTTACTCAAGTGCCGTTAAGAGATTCTTCTGCAAAAGTTACGATATCATTGAGATAAAATATGACGTTCATGGGGTTTTAACCCGGACCGACAAATAAATTCTGTAGGACTGTTCAGATTATTGCGACGGATGTAATGTCGTTTTGTCGGCTTACAGTTCGTGTATCGAGTTGTATATAGTGTCGACTGGAAATGAATAATATTGTGGAATGGTCGGCGAATTCTACGAAAGAAATTTGGAGCTTGGTAAAAATAGTACTATGACATTTCTTCGCTACTAAGTGACAAGTGAGAATGGTTTACATAGCTGCTAACTTTAAGTATTTTGATGATACTGATATTGATAGAATGGACTCAAGTTTCATGTTGCAGGAAGCACATTGACTAAATTTTGAAGGAAACTTTTTGTCGTTTTGCAGCAATTCGGTGTAAAAAGATCAGTGACTTCTGTTTCTGGTGGAACTATTGGCTATGCCGAAATTATTGCGATCAAGGTTATTCTAAATTGAAGTTTTGCGAGTTTGGGTGTTTGCTGTCGATGGTTGATGTCGTTCATTTGCAATTGTTTCAGTAGGCTTTAACCCATTTTTCCTTAAAGCTATTCGAACCTTGTGTGGCGGGTAATATTTGTGTTACATTGCCGGATTTTGGTTAACTTTGCAGAACCTGGTTTTGGTGTGTGGTGATTGATTGGTCGACTAACACGAGCTATAAAATCATTATAATTTTAAGTTATTCCTCTTTCAAAAACTTTTGAGCAATGTCTTTTTTGTTACTAACACCATTTTTTCGGTTTTTAGGAACTTCGGGCTCAAGGTTTTAACGTAGATGCGCAAGTGATAACGTTGAGAGTAATTTAACTTTTATTTCTGCTTGATTTTTTGCTACGCCAAACGGGGTTTGTGAATTGTTACGCATGTTCACTATCCGTAGCCTTAAATCCTGAATGCTTACGATTACGCATATGTGTGGCGTGGCTTGTGAAAAAGTATTTGCTTGTACGCATGATAATGCTACCCTTAGCCTCTTCGTTTTTACCCATGAAAATCATTTTACTGCAAAAGAATTAAACGGCTATCTTGGTCGCTTACTAAAGGCTTTCAACAAATGTAAAGTTCTGAAGAATTAAAAACAAGTTATGCTTGCTGATAAAGTTTGCTTGCTGCGTAACTAACTGAGATTATACATTGGACTTACTTTAAACAAAACATAAGTCGACTAGCGGCAGGAATAAGAATCTGATAATACAGGAGAGCGAATTCTCAGTAAAGTATTAAATCTCCAATGTTTAGCGACGGAGCATTTCTAGTTTGGTAGCGTACCTACGCACAGCAGCAGTTTTTTATAATTGAAGAAAAGACGAGGGCACATGATAATTAATGATGGAACAGTGAGTGATGCTACGATGACTTTGGACTGATTACTTAATGGGTTTTTAACAAAAGCTTGTGTACTTGCTCTCTGTTCAGAACGCAGAAGAGTAAACATAAACTTCCGGATGGCTTTTGTGACTAAAGGTGCAACAGACTGGAAAATTGCCTCCATAAAAACAGCGCTAGATAGCTCTCGAACCCGTGTCTAACTTCTGATCTAAAAGGAAAGTATACAAAATGATGACATTCACCAGTATATACTACAGTAGTTTTCTTAGCTCTACTAAGATTATGATAAGCTCAAAATAACTAGAAATTGAAGGAGATTTTTTGAAAGTTTTTTTTTGGCAATCTCTTGAAAATCCAAATCGCGATCGCCAACAGACTTGACAAAGTTTACTTCCATCACACAATATAGTGCAACATTAAATATGTTTTACGCTACTTGAGAAACATTAAATCCCTTCTTTGAGGCGAGGTTATAATAATACATGCATAGCTGCCGTGAGTAAGATTTTGCGGCTAATGGCAAGAGTTAAGAGAGAATAATGAAGACGAACATGCTATATTTAATTTCGGAAGCAGATAAACAATATACACGCATAAAATTTGATAATCGCTTACATTCTTCAACTTTTATGTAGTTTGTTAAGCCAACGCAGCATAAGGCTTGATTTTTTTTCTAAAATTTTGTCCCTTATGATGGTTTCCTCCTAACGCTTGTTTTCAAATGGGAATTCATTTTTACCGCTTCAAACAAAAATTTTAGCTTCGATGCTTTGGAATATTAAATTTCGAAGTGTTGTTCTTTAAACTTGATTTTTACTGCAGGGTGAGCCAGGAGAACCAGGTCCAAGGGGTGAACGTGGGCCTCCGGGACAAACAGGATTGCCTGGAATGAATGGTCGTATTGGTCCTCCTGGAGATAAGGGTAATGAAAATCGAAAACTTTTGCGTTGGTCCATTAAATTTGTCTAATTTTATGTCATTGGAACTCTGAAGGTGATCGAGGAGAGAAAGGAGACCGAGGCGATATAGGATTGATGGGACCGCCTGGTCCAAAGGGAGAGCCTGGACCTAAGGTAAACATGAAGCAGCGACATCTAGTGGTAGCGAACTAAATCTTCATGGAACTTTCTCCCAACTCTTATTAACCTTTTTTGATCTTCAGTTGGTACTTTTAGTTTCAGCAGTTTCTAATGTGTACTAATTTTCGTTCTCTTAACTCATCTGGGTGAAGGGTGAAAAGGGATTACGTGGAGAGCGGGGACTCATAACCACGTTCGACGGAAAAGGGGTGCCAACAGGAATTATGGAGGGACCGCCTGGTCCACCAGGCCCTTCAGGTTGCTGAAGTTTGAAATACGCTTGAACTAACTTTGCTTTCCGTTTTGGTATCCTCTTAAATTCACACTATAGTAACGAACTAACTTGTAGGATCTCCGGGTGAAAAGGGAGATAAAGGGGAACATGGACCAGTAGGCCCTGCAGGTGAACGGGGTCCGCCGGGACCTCGAGGCAAAAAGGTTTTTGTTTGTACTCTTTCCGTTCAACTTTTTAACGCTTTTGCTTACTTTGCTTCGAGTTAATTTACACCGGGTTTTGGTGTCATTTTCGTACTTTGACTTTTAGACTGACTTCTTGTTTTGTTTACCTGTGTGATACATGGGAATTAACCTTCCAATTACGTTCATTTTTGTGTTTCGGGAGAGAGGTATTATATATAATGTTTTTACACATGAACTTGATGGTCTTAAGAATTGTTTACAAGCTGGACTACAAACTTGAATCCACTTTCAGGGTCGCAAAGGTCTTAACGGTGAAGCATCTGAACGAGGGGCACCAGGACCTCCAGGAGAACTGGGTCCGGAAGGACCTCCTGGCCCAATTGGGCCCCTTGGACCTAAAGGCGAAATAGGTCCTCGAGGTTTGCCAGGGTTAGGTGGCAAAGATGGACCGGTTGGTCCACAAGGCAAGATGCTGAATTATCACCTTAATTTCACGTTGTTTGCAATTATTCTAACTTTGCCATTTGTGATGCAGGACCTCCTGGAGCACCAGGCCAATTGGGTCCTAAGGGAGAGAAGGGCGAATACGGTGATATCGGGCCACCAGGTTTAATGGGTCCTCCTGGCTTACCTGGACCTCCGGGTTATCCAGGTTTGTTCTTCAGCTATCCGCATCTTTGATGATAGCAGGGAACTGGAACGTAATATGCTTTTATTTTTCCTAGGTTCCAAGGGCGACAAGGGAGATCGTGGAGAAACTGTAAGTTTTTGAACAAATTCGCGGTCATTCAAATGTCCCTGCTGTGCGTGACCATTTTTTTGTTGTTGATTTCAGCAAAAGTTCAAAAAGCTCAGGCGGCGTCAGCATTTGGCCTTACAAGGAGACGGAACGTTTGAGAATCTCGAAGGCTTGGTTGGCCCACCGGGACCTCCCGGACCACCTGGTAAGATTGAATGCCATTTACAAAGAATTTTTCCAAAAACCTCATGTTCAAACTAGAACAGATTTCGACATGAACAAATGTGAAGAAATTGCTCGTGACTTTCAGGCGCTCTCGGTTTACAAGGCCCACCAGGAATCAAAGGTAAGGTTGAACCAACAAATCTATTCGGCAATGTTTTGAGTCCAAGCTAAATCTTCTTAACAATTCCTTTATTAGGTGACAAAGGAACTGATGGCTTGAAGGGAGAAAGAGTGAGTAGACGCAGGACTGCATACTTGTGCATACTTCTTCCATGTGATTCGTACTAATGGCTGTTTTTTTCAGGGCGATAAAGGAGATCGGGGAGATCAAGGGCCACTGGGACTTCCCGTAAGTATCAGCTCTGACTGAGCGGCTGGCTCTAACAGATTGTTCATGTTTCCTAAGATGGTCAGTAACCATATAAATCTTTCCAGGGTCCCATGGGACCTCGTGGCGAACTTGGGCGACCTGGCGAGTTGGGTCCAATGGTTGGTCCTCTTGAGTCACAACAAAAGTGTATTAATACAATTAGAAGCATAATTGATTTACAATTAATTCTACGCTATTTGCTTTCTTGCCCTTCGCTTTTTACTTGCACAAAGTTTAACAAAGACGAAGTCTAAGATTATCTTATCTTCTAGGGACCTCCGGGATTGGACGGCATGAAAGGGGCACCCGGCGAACCGGGGAAACGCGGCGAACGGGGTGATCAAGGGCTACCGGTAAGTTATTTGGAAACCGATTTGGTGTTCAAAATGTTACTAGATGGCAGTGGTTTCTCATTGACAATTGACTGTTTCGTCACACATTAATCTGACCAAGACATAATAAATTCTGCGTTAACTGCCCATCAACGCTATAACACTTATTTTTTGGTTTTTCTCTCAAGGGAACGGATGGGATCCCTGGTGGAATGGTTCGGGATAAGCGACTAAATTACTAACTTTCTTTTCAAAATTTTTGTTAACCTTCTTCTTTGCGTTACTTTTTCCTGAGATTTCTTCCAAGTGATATTTGCTCTTTCTGTTCGGTTCCTTCTGATTTAAAGTTTCTGTTGGTTTTTTCTTACGTTTTCTATACTTTCACTAGGGTCCCAAGGGCGATTTGGGTGTAAAAGGTGAAATGGTAATTAACTTCTCACTTACGTAATGTAACCATTATTGCTACGTTGAACTGTATGTATTAGACTTCCGCATGATACAATATTGTATTCTGGCTGTTGTGTTAAGCCAGTTTGGCGTATTGAGGTAGAATAGAATTCATATTTTTACTGCATGTGTGGAAATTTGCTTTGAGCGTGAAATAACTTATACTCGTAAAGCTGTTTGTTAATGGGAATATAATTTGCAGGGAGTTCCTGGAAAACGTGGCAAGAAAGGAGACAAAGGTACAAAAGGAGATCAGGGTCTTCCCGGACTGGACGCGCCGTGCCCACTTGGCCCGGATGGTTTACCGCTCCCGGGTTGCGGTTGGAGGAAACAGACACCAGCACTGCCAACGACTACAGTTCCATCTCATTATTCGATTCATGACCACGATGACTACGAAGACGACGATCACACGTGAAAGAATGTGCACATGTTAGACTAGAAAATGTCTCAGCTTAAGAAATCTATAAAATACGGATAAATGTACATAATATGAACGTGACGATCTACCATTTACCATGACGAAATGCAAGGAGCAATGTTTTGTAAATATGTACTTATAGAAAATAAATCTAAGGTTTGTTCTTTAGAGTATATCAGCAATACTTACTTCGAGTTTGTTTTTGTGTAAACGCGTTTTATTGATTCATGACGACGTCATCAAACAAAATGATCACGAAAAGAACGGACGATCGACTGGATAATAATTAACGCTGTTTCGAACTCACTATTTGTAATAGTGTAATGAGAAAACCCCTCAAAAATTGCAGTACAAAGAGAAAAAGTCTTGGTTGTAGGATACCTAAGATCCAGTTGATAATATCACGCTAACAATGGCTAATTAAGATGACTGCTAGAAACTAGTTGAAACCCCTTATGAGTAATTGTTCTACACAGTAGTAACAATAGTATAGTTGGCAACCTTGTTGAACCCTTGGTGATTGGTGAGCAACTGCTTGCACAGTTTGTATACTTGTTTAGGCCATTGACGATGTTCTGCTGGTCTTGGTGGTCTTCATGGGCTTGGGGACGAAAAGACCGAGTCTGTCAGCCTTGGCTGGCTTTTTGTTGCTGGTGACCTTCTTGACAGCCATTGGCTTCTTCATTTCACGCTTCCACTTGCGGTGACGTCCTTCTGGGCCTGGAGCTTGAACCATGGGCTCGTCGGAAGCAGCAGAGCTATCGTCAGAAGCTGGCTCGTCTTGGTAAATGACTGGAGTTGGTTGTCTGTATGGACGGAATGGAACGAAGGGGCCTGGAGCTCCTGGGTAGCGGTGAGAACCTCCGGTGTAGAAAGGCTTGACGTTTCCAACATAGTAAGGAGAATCTGGGCGGATTTGGACACGTTGGCCTTGGATTCCGTAGATTGGACGCTTGAGGACGACTGATCCAGAGGGTTTCTTGACTTGAACTACACGGACTGGGGCTGAGGCTCCGGTCTTAACGCTGGAAGAATA
Source organism: Sphaeridia pumilis (assembly GCA_034698345.1). Classification (NCBI taxonomy): domain Eukaryota; kingdom Metazoa; phylum Arthropoda; class Collembola; order Symphypleona; family Sminthurididae; genus Sphaeridia; species Sphaeridia pumilis. Next base: position 15,631 of record JAQGBJ010001052.1, on the reverse strand, counting down.
TAAATTAATAAATACAATCTGTCATCAGAAGACCTTTTTGAGACTTTCTGAATTTTATACTTACACAGGGCGCTTCTTAGTGCTGACACGCTTCTTGCTTGGACGGCTCTTGGTCTTGTAGCTGACGGATTCCTTGGATGGTTCAACGGAAAGTTCGTAGCTGGACTTGATCTTCAATTTCTCGCCGGGGTTGTGCAACTTGGTGGTTGGTTGAGAATAAATTGGATGAATGGGCATCTGTTGCTGAGCTTGAGGATAGTAGAAGGATGGAGTGTTATAACCCATGGACATGGATTGAGAAGGTTGAGTTCGGACGTAGAATGGAGTCTTTGGGCGGTTGGAAGCTTGAGAAGTGGCTGGTCTGTAAATGTAGGTGACTGGAGACATGGCGGGCTTTGTGAAGGTGAACTGTTGGTCATAGTTGTTTTGTCCCATGTAAGGGGAGAAAATGTTTGGTCGTGGGGTCTGAGTGCGCCTTTGGATGCCGTACTTGACTTCGGGCTGGACGTATTGGAAGACTTCGGCGGAAGCAACGGGTTGTTGGAATGGACCGGTGAGGTAACCTCCGTTGATTCTGAAAGTCACGGGGAGCAAGACTGGGCTGCGGCTTGGTGGGAAGGATTCGGCACGGTATCTCAAGGCAGATTCGAGCTCGTCATCTTCGTTGGTTGGGGCAGTGGCTGGGATGAAGGCAAGTGGTGGCCTTTGGACCTTCTTCTTTTGCTTCTTCTTGCTGTCAGCGTCGTCTTCCTCTTCTTCTTCTTCGCTTTCGTCTTCGAATGGACCTTCGATGGGACCTTCTGGGGCTTCTTCGTCCTCTTCGTCTTCAACTGGTTCATCTTCAGCATCAGCAGCAGCGCTGTCATCTTCATCGTCGATGTCTGAATTTTTGGATTTTGCAGAGGGCGCAAGGATGCCGACAGGGAAGGAAGAAGACAAAACAAAAAAGAGATTAGTCTCAATCAATTAAAAAATTAGTCTATTCGCGTGCATTTCAGCAGCAAGTAGAAGGTGTCGTTAAGATTATTTATTGGTAAAAACACGGTAAAGGAGGGATTGGCATAAAGGTAGTTTGCTTAAATACTACAAGGATACAAAGTGCATGTGGCTGTCGTGAACAGATGAGGGACTTAATCCTAATTGACAGTGGTTCGGAAACCGAGAGAACATTAGTTACATTACCCCTGGCGGTGAAGTCAGCAAGTCAACAGCTCAACGAAACTTCAAAGTACTATTCTGAGGAGGGTAGGACAGGATGGGAGGCTGGAACTTGCTGAACTACCGTAATAGTTTTTGAACTACTTAATAGTAAGGGTGGTAGAAGTCATTGTGGTTGTAGTAATCATTGTAGTAATCAGTGTAGTCATTAAAAATACCTCCTTGTCTGTAGAATCGGCTTGGGACGGCGGCGGCAGCGGCGTTTTGGAGACCAGCTCTGTAGTTGAAGTAGTTGACTGGGATGCCACGGGCTGGAGGAGTGTATGGGTCTGTTGATATAATTTGCTCAAATTAGCTAACGGGAACTTGAAACCTTAACGGAATCTACAGAAGCATTTTGATGAGCAAAATTACCTGGGACGATGGAGATTGGCTGGTCACCGGTGACGGTGTCAACTGGAACCAAAACTTCGCCTTGGTCAGTGACGTACCCAGGAACGAAAGCTTCGACTCCTCCGTACTTGCTGTTTTCATCAGAAGATTCTTCTTCCAATGGAGTGTCAACAACGGCGTTGTCCTTGTCAGATTCGACAACTGGCTTTTCGGGCTTGTTGGTGGCGGATGGAACTGGAGTCACTTCAACACTTTCAATGCTGGTGGCGTTTTCTGGGACTGGAAGAGCGGCAGCGTCGGCAGAGACATCGATGGGTTCGTTGCGACGGCGAGCTTCTTCTTCCTCTTCCTCTGGTTCATCTTCTTGGTCATCTTCCTCCTAAAATTTTAAATAAAATGAGTTACAAAAAAATCCAGTAATGCAAACAAGAATCAATTTCATCGAAGAAACTTACTTCTTCATCTTGAACAGAGACATCTTCATCTTCTTCATCTTCGTCTTCCTCATCGGAGTCGTCTTCATCGGGCTTCTTGGTAGCGGTTGGTTTTGGCACACGCTTTGGTGGGAATGGTGGCTGCAAGGATTAAATAAATTGTTTGAATTCAATCAAAAGACTGGTACATGAGGTTCAGTCAGCATTCCTAAACGGATAAGTCTAGCCCAAAGCGTATTAAACGCCAAGCAGTCGCTGTTAGTCACTGGCCTCAACAATGCGCAAAAGAATCAAACTTGAAACGCAATCAGCCAACTCAAGAAACGAGTTTTGATTTGGTTCATCATCATACAAAAAAAATCTTGACTTTTTCCAGGTTCATTACTTTCAAACCGGCAATTATAACTGATAGAATAATCCGTTCGTTTCCGTTTAAAAATTGCAGATTGGTAAAGCCTTAATTACTAATTCTTTAAATGCAGATTGCCTGAGTCTTGTATCATGTATATGCATTTTGAATGATTTTTTGTATTGCAAGAGATGGGGAGTCTGAATAAGGTTTGGAGAAAGTACAGCCTGTCCTGGAGATTTTGTAGCAGAGAATGAATTTAAAAGCTATTAAGTTCAAGATCAAATCTCGTATACTTACAGGGTTAACAACACCGGGTTTGACGACATTAGCTGGTTGAGCAGCGTTGGTTGAAACCTTGGTTTTGTCTTTGTTGTTGGCTACAGCGCTGGCATCGGCTGGTCGGTCTTGCACAGGTGCCACAGAACCGGTTTCTACAACAGACTGTTGCTTATCATTGCCTGCAAACAAGAAGAAAGGGAAATTACATATTGTTTCCATCCTGTACTCGGAGGGTCAGTCAATGAACGTGAAGATGAGCTACGCCAAAAGGCATCCACAATATTTAACATGAGGATGGAGAAAAGATTAAAGTCGGATAAATTATTGCAAAGTCTGGGCTTAACACGAGTTGAGATTCCGAAAACCTCTCAAGCTGCCACCTTGGTTGGAATCAGGTTTCAATCAGGCTGCGGGCTTCGAACTCTTAACTGCCAAAATCTTATCTAAACCATCTTGTCGGCTTTATGGTTTCCACACCTTGCCCTTTCTTGTGCGTTCTAACTTTATTTTACCTGCTCTGGATTACTGCGAATAATTTTATAATCTTATCTCGGAATTCTGTTTCAAGATGAGTTTCAGAAGTTGCAAGATTTTTAGGAAAGCACGCAACTATTTCATGACACTGAAAGCTGAGCTTTTTTAAATTCTCAGTTAAAAAGCTTTAAAAAAGCTCCTACCAGCCCTTATAGAAACTAGCAGATTTAATTACTGAAATCCCTGCACTTCTTATGTTTGTTTGGTATCCTGCTGCAGTCGCTGGATTAGCCACTTGACACTTTTCCCGACAGTTTACTGCAAGACAGCAGAATCTTTTGAAAAACAGACACTTAAACTTTCCAAAATTCGAGTTGTTGAGCTGTGATTCACTAAACCGAATGGGGAAATCGGATGGCTTTCATGAGAAGGACTGGAAACGATAACTTACCAAAGTTGTTGATTTGTTCTTGTTGCTTCAAAGCGGCGTTGTTAATGAGAGAGGTGACGGATTGGCCGGCGTCTTGGCGGGCGATGGGTTCTTCGTCATCTTCGATGCTGGCCCTGTAGACGTACTGGGTTTTACCCGGGTATCCGTAGTAGTAGGGAGAGTTGCCGTAAGGCCAGTTTTGTGGCACTGGAGTTGCAAGGCAAACTCCGAGGAGAGCGAACACTACGATGATCTTCATGGTGGCAAAGTCGGATTGGAACTGTTGTGTTTGGAAAGTGAAGACAAGCATTTTTAGCGAATAATATTTTGTCGATTACCTTGGTTGCGGTCAATCCCCGCTTCTTCATTCCTTAGCCCAGGTTTTTTACCCTAGAAACTTGTTTCTTGTACCTTTCTCTTTCATTTGCCCCTCGCTCGCATCGCATACCTGTTCGAACCTTGTTCAGCAATATCAGATCAGCAGGAATGCCCCGCATCTCCCTCGGATCGACACACACGGGTTCAGTTTCAAGTCCACGATGCAAGAGGCTGGCGAATTGCCGTTTCCTCCATCCCAACACCCACAAAGACCAAAGGTTAACGCAACGATTATACAAACTTGCGTCGGATGGGGGCATAGTTGCAGCAGCAACTTTTGATCTTTCTTCCTGCCAAGAATCTTCTTCCCTCTTCTTGCTCGTTCCATCGAAAACACTTTCGCTTATATTTTGGCTCTGTCTATCGTTTTGCAACTTTGGAAGTCACTCACGACAAGGACAGTCAATCTTGAGGGATCATTTTCCAGAATCATAACATTTTTAAAGCGGCAGAAAAGGACACATATATATACAAATATGTACAAAATATTGAAGACTTGGCTGAAAACGATTTAAAGTACGCGAGAGTTTCATGGCGAACAAGTGTGTTGAGTGTGGAATGAGGGATGAATCAGAATCAGACAGATTACGTAAAAGTTGTTCCTGAGATGTTATATACTGTGAGCGGGGAGGACGACGAGAACAAGATTCCGAAGGAGTTGTGAGTAATTACACGGCGGACAGTTAGGTGGAAAACAAGAATACAAGAACCACGTCAGAAGGAAATCCAGTAAAGGCGGCAGGAGAACAAGCTGAACAAATGGGGAAAATGATATGGAGAAGGACATCGACCCAACTTTTTTCTGACCAGTGCCCAGCAAGTAGACGCTGATGGCGATGATGATGACCCATCCAGGATTTCAATTGAGATTCGCCAAATTCATGACTTGAACTTGTAATTCTGGAGTTCAATGAATTCCTTACGAGCTTGATGTCGGAAAGTTGCTTAAAGCGGGTTTTATTTCACAACCAGTCATAATTGGGAGCGATTCGGACAATTCTCATAATGCTTGCTACTTGAGACGGCGAGAGTTATCCGAAGCTGAGCACGTTTTGCCATTTCCTTGTCAATTATGAAAATTGCTGTGGCGATTTAAACGGACACAGGGAGAAAAAACTCTCAACAAAAAATCGCGTTATGACTATTTTCATAACGGGCAAACACCTGTTGCATCAGTAACTGCGATTGCGATTATGTGAGGCGAACTGCATCGTGTTTGCGTATAATTCATTCTGTTAGCAGATTAGCAAAATTCGCCATCTACAAGAGCTGTCTTGGGACTGCAAGCGGTTACCGAAGGTTTTTTAACTCTTTTGAACAAATCACAAAGATATTGGGACGTTGTATTTTAATTTTGGCTTTTGAGCAGCCCTGAACCGCAGGAGTTCAGGGACAAATTAAAGTATAATTTTTTAATTTCTTCGATTCCACATACCACACATGCTAACACAAAGTAAGAATGTGGAACACGATTTTCCGAAATGGTAGAGATGTACTTGTAAAAAATACAAAGTGTAGAAATCTCCTAACAAGTTAATAGACTCAACGAGGGGATACGAAGGATTGAAAACTGCATGCTCAAGAAGGCCATGAACGACCGAAACTGTTCGAACTTGAATTAAAAGTTTCAATTCCTCGTATCCTCTCGTTGCGTCTATTAACTTGTTAGGAGATTCCTACACTTTGTACTTTATGCTAGCTCAATCCGTGAAATATAACCATTTGTTGATGTTTGTAAATCCGAGAAAACCGCATAATATTGAAGACAATTTACTGCCCGGCCTTCAAGATTTAGCTATGAAAAATTTTGGACCTGCGTATATCAGATCTTCGTAGAAATTTTAAAAACAATTTGTACATGTGCCTGCACTTTCTTAATGATTTAAGACTAGAATAAAAAAAGAACATTTATTTTGAATATTGCATATTTGACTTTGAAGCTGGTTTTAAAATTCTTTGAGCAGGTCGAGCTGTTGGTCTTACAGTTTACAGCAAAATTTTTGCCTTCTTAAATACAAAGTCACTTGACTGCTTGGCCATTTGAAACGTTCAAGATTTGGCTCTTCGAGTATCCAGCGTGCGCTTCAAGCGAGAAGTTACAGAACTCGGTGCTTTTTCGCTGACTCAACAGGTGTCTCTCGTCTTACAATCTTGTTTACTCATTGTACTTTGCAAAAATCGCAACGTTCTGGCGAGGGTGGCTCTGTGGAGCAATAAAAAAGTAAAGACTTTGCGGTGCTAAATCATACTGGGGATCTGCATCTCATTTAGCCAATGGCTGGTGCATCGACCCACGTAATGTTGGTTTTGTTGATTTATGGAACCTGATTGATGGAAAATGCAACAATACCCTCATAGGGCCAACAACCCGGTTTGATAAGTTTCAGTAATTGGGAAGTTTTTTATCCCAGATCGAAGGAACAATCTGTATCATGATCAGATAAATATATTCTGACTGACATATTAGCTAGACTCCACAACATTTGACTCCTCATTTTTATCTTTTGTGAGAAGCTGCCAACAAGTAACTGTTTTGCTGGCTTATTAGCTCCCCGCCGAAGGTGTAATTAAGGTTCGGTATGACGTCAGATTATATCCCGATTTGATTTCTTGTGCATAAAATTAATTCAGTGTTGAGACACAAGGGTGTGAACATTTTAACGTTTTTTGGCAGTTGCAGTATCGCCGCAAGGGCATTTAGATGAAACTTACTGATCCACCTTCCACTCACCAACACCAATATGGCTTTCACAAGCCATAATTACTGGATTTGTTCGAATAACATGAAACATGAAATTGAATTAACCAAACACAACATTCCGGAGCCAAAAAGTGATTCTGCCTTTGCAACAGATGGAATCATAAATCATAGCAAGTTTGGAACAAAATAAGATAACGCTGCAAAAAGAGGCATTTTTAGCACAAAGAAAACAGTGAAAGTTATTTATAAAAATTATGACAGTGCCTTCTTACAGAATGCCCAGTGAACCGAAAAATTGGGATTTTTTAACGCCTAAAGAAAAGCAAAAGTAGCTTCACAGTTTGATGTGATACTTGATCCCTCGAACTTGAGATGAAATCGCTTCGAGAAATTGTATTTCCGTAGTAGGTGGTTGCGCTAATGACATGAACGACAAGGAGATCGATTAGTTACGAAGGTGGACAATTTCCGGATCGTGGACCGCGTGCCACCAGAGTGAAGTTAATGGAAAAGTGGGTGTTGAGGAAAAGATTTGCTGTGTCACCAACCACCACCACTGCGGCGACTTAATGACCTTAGACAAATTGTTATATAACATTGTCACAAAGCGCAAGTCAAGTACATGTGTTGTTTGCTGGTAACATGATTGCTCCCACACAGGCTTCGGTCGCGGTATCACCCAGAAGTCCAAAAAGGAACTTAGGCGAGTATATCTACAACTACAACACCTGATTCTGATGATATTGCAGACGATGGAATTGCAAAAACGCAGCAGCACATGTCCAACATGCGATGCAAGAACGCCAAGTCCGCCATGACCATGCAGACAGATAACGTGGCAAGCGTAGGCCGCCAGTCCTTATTCGGCATGGAAGGCCGCTCAAAGTTTTTGTGACATTGTCCACAAAAAGGCTTGCCAATATCAGTTTTGCGTTCTCGTCAGGGTACAGAAACTTGAGTTGTCCATGACATGTGACTATTTTGGTCATAACCAAACGGCGAATGAAAAACACAGCTCAGTTACATTGCAACAGCGTTTTGAAAATGCAAATAGTTATTTTCAACAGTACTTTGCCCGTGGTCGGGGAAGAAATTACTTCTCAATTCCGGAAGTTCGGAAACGAGCAACCGGTTTTAGCTTGTATAGGTTCAAGGCTATAAATTCGGAACAGTTTTCAGGTTCATTCAGTTTTACAGTCAGAGGTTGCGTGGAAGTGGAATGGCGTTGATAATCGTTGTACAATAAGTTCCTAATAAAGTTTATTTGAGTCTTGGAAACGATTAATCGCATTTTACACCTGTAACTCGTTCTCGAAGGTTTTAAAATGTTATAAGATCATGTACGAAGAATAATTATTTCTCTACTTGGTCTTATTGATTAAGAGCCAAGGACTGACTGTCTAAACGTAAAGTGGGGGAGAGTTTTGTCCTTGAAAACGTAAAGAAGGCTCGAACGTTACACATATGTGTGATCTCACAACGTCTGCAAACAATATCAGGCTATATACACAACTCAAAAAATACAGCAGGTATGCTGACGGTTCAATTCTGCAAAATGAGTGGCCATAAGGCACATGTTCAATATAGTCATCACTTCTCCCACTCATGTATGCAGGGCACACACATTGCACTTTTGGTTCCGACTGAAATGGCATCTTGGATCAACCGTAGTGGATTTACCTTGGGCTGATGACGAGTGATCCTTGAACAGAATGGGAAGATGACACAGGTGAGGTAAAAATGAATCGACGGTAGAGTTAAAATGCTATTTTGCCTTTGTCATAAGAGCATTTGAATTAGGGTCTTAATGAACTTATTCAAGACGGTTGGTAGCGGTGAAGGATCGAAATACATGCTATAATTATGAAGAAGGCTAAGGTGGAATGACATCAAGTTGACAAAGAGGAAGTACAGACCAACAGTGAAAAGTGGTCGTTGTTGGTTGATTACATAATAAGGTTGTAGAGTCAGATGAGCTGTCGCTTAAGGAGATGGATGAGAGAAGACGAAGACGCCGAGAAGATTGAAAAGCGAAACAGGTGGACTGAACGTTACCGTTGGTTTTTACTTTTGTTGAGAGAGTAATTACGATTACAAAGAAATAAACAGGGAAGACGAATATACTCGAGTTAAAAGCTGGGTGTGTTGTGCACCTGACTATAGCATTGGGAATACACACCTCTGGGGTGAGAAATAGTTGTGAGTCGATATAAATGCTTGCATGGGTGTTGCTGTAATATATTCTCAATGTCGTGAATCCCACAAGGAAATCGCCTTAGCAGTAATGTGGATTTTTTTAGCGTGAGCCAGAAGATGGGTTGGAAGATGGCGTAAGACAATGCGAATCTTATAGGCCAGGTGAGACGTGTGAGTTTTTATATTATGGCAAGTGCATGGCTGCGGAGGGGGAAGGAGCGCGCGGCGCTTGAGTGAGATGAAGAATTGTATAATAATAATAACAGGTGAGATGGAGAGAGAGATGGTTGAGGAGAGACAACAATGCGGGAGAGGTGGATGAATTGTTGCGAGGAGGACAAGGAATCGTCCTAGTCGATGATATAATAGCAAAAGAGTCCAAGGGATTTTTAAGGAAGAAACTTGTGAGGAGCAGCGCATGGACGAACGGAGATTCTGTTATGGCATGTGCTGCAGGAGCTGTAAAAGGGTTGAAGAGCGAAAAGAGATTATGCAGCAGCGTCTGGTTGTTGGAGGATTGTTGACACACCATGGTCGTAGCGTCGTGACGCTTGCTTGTCGAGGGATTGTTTCTCAGTTAGTTTGCTCCGTTAGTTCATGGCTCACTGCAACATTCTTCGTTAGTGGTTTCTTCAAACTAGACCTGTGCAGTACGCATTCAAGTGAAAGGAACAAGTTTGCTATTTTTATTATTATATAATATTCCCATTGTTTATTAAAGGGTTGCTTGGATCGGATCTGTGAAAAAATTATGCGAGCGTGAATAGGTGGAATTTCCAAAAATCAGTATTGTTAATTTCTGGCAAGAGTGAATTTTATGCCTGTATGGTGTTGACATCGAAGCAGATTAATAGTGCCGTTTACATTGCTGTTTGTGGGGATGTGAGTTGACCGATTGGTACACAGGACAGCTTGAACGGATAAGGAAATCTGAAACGGAGCCGTCAGAATGATTCGAACAAGTGCCATATTATGGGTGGTAAGTAAAGGACAATTTTTAATTTTCATCTCTACCAGAAGCTAAACTGATTCTTCGGTTGCAAAATAGCGTACAAAAACTACAGACTTGAAGCGTAAATTGATTGAGTAAATTAGAAATGTCTTTCAGAATTTTGTTAGTCTTGACTTGAAGCAGTCCAAGATTCTAGTCGACAGCTCCTCTTTAGCATCTATAATCTATTGTGCAGAATGGATAAATATTTTTCGAGAATGCTATTGGGTGAACAAATATGTTCGCTAAATTATTCAAGACCCGAAACGCTTCTGAAGCAATTAATATGCGTAATGATAAGTATGACCATTTACAGTAGCTCATGTTTACGTACGTGTTGGAGCGGGTTGTAGACTATTGCCACATTACGCGTTTGCCCTGTCCTGCATTCCATATTAGGAGAGTCCGCCAAGCTATGCACTTGCATTTTCAGTGTAACGGTTCTAGGTGTAACTATGATTGCTTGGGTTGATGAAATGAAAAGTATCAATATTTGTTCGTCTTTTGCAGGTCTCAGCCCTCGCTCTGTTGGCGGGAGCTCAAGAGGACCCCGTAACAGAATTTAGTAAAGTAAATTTTACAAGGGCGGCTACAGCCTCGTCAGTAACAAATTTGACGGCGTCAACAACAACAGAAAGCCCTGAAATCAGTGAAAATATCAACATAAACTGTGCCGCCACAGAAATCAAGGTTCGGATCCGAACTCCGTACCAAGACTTTAGTGGAATGATCTATCCTCAGGTGAGTATTGTAGTTTGTCGTTAAAATTAAACTTGATTTACTTCAGAGTAAACGACAGTGACCTTCACAAGTCGATATTTTGGAGGTATCGGTGACTTTAATTATATAGCATCTTGTGTTAATCACCTGATACATGCCGCCCTCTTGCAATTAAAATTAACTGCAGGTCATATTTTTGTATACAAGCCTACAAGCCCTTGCTTGTTATTGACAAAGTGAACTGAATATCGATAGGCGTGCATCGAAGTAATCGATACATGACGTAGGCAAATTTTAGAGAAGATTGCACTTTTGAGTCGCTACAGCTCAATGATTAAAGTCTATTCGACAATACAGCGTGTTTTAGCAGATGAGTAGAAGAAGAATTGAAGAATATTATCGAAACCTTTTTTTAATTAGCGGAAACAAGATAAAGATGGGGCAATGAGCGTTAGGGATGAGGAAGCAAGAACGAAACAGAAACATAAAGCACATTAAAAAGCTTGTATTATGTAATTTTTTATAGCGCGTAAAGATTAATATTCCTTGAAAATATTTTGACGAACACTCGACGAATTTCTCGTCGTCTCGGCGAAGCATTTTAACGACTTTTTGTGGTGTCCACCGCCGCTATAAACAAGAGTCATCAAGTAGGCAAAAAACATTGGACTTTTTGTGTGACTGAGCTTGTACCGAAGAACCGAAAATTCTGAAACAAGGAACAAACCTTGCTCGTATGTTGTAAGCATGCATGGGATCGGGGTGAATGAAATCACAAGTTATTGCGGTTGTAAAAATGAATAAGTACTGCGAATGAAACCGCATAATTGTAAGGCTATAATATTGTTCTTTATTGCTCGCAGGGACTAAGCAAAAACAGCAGTTGCTTGGAGGAGTACCATAACACGGTTCAAGACTGGATCGAATACCGACTCCCACTCCGAAGTTGCAACACCATGAAGTTAAACCAAGGAAGCACAGAAGAGTTCTACAACACTATTATTTTGGAGAACCAGGCGAAACTAGTGACTGGCTTAGGACAAGGCTTCCATGTCAGATGTACTTACAAACATAACATCAACGTGAATATGGCAATTTATAAGGACGGCAAAGAGATCCGCGCTGAACACGTTCAGCTCGGTGATCCTTTATTGCTCAACATTTCCTTTGAACATCCAACCAAGTAAGCCAATATGATCATTCAAACTTTGTCGTCGTTGAAGCATTCAAACAAAAACTATCGAGCAAATGAGGTACATTCAATCCAATCAAAGGCCAGCCTTACATAACTAATTAAAGACTCATCACTTTCTTATGATGTGCAAAAACGGCATAGCTAGAAATGAAAATGTATTGAATATCGTTGTTGTACAATACAATTATGAATCTTCATGTGAAGGCTGGCGAAAAGTCTCGACGCAGTTTGTTACCTGACTTTTTTATTTTGAGGTATGCTAATTGCTGCATGTATGTACATAAAGTTAGTTGGACAGGTTGCAATTTTTTGATGCGTGGTTCCTGTTGTACTCCACCTGTTCTGTTAAGCTCATCTTCTCGGGCTAAATATGATGAGGATGAGATGGAAACAATGAGGATGACGAAATTCCAAGGTGAATTTCTTAAAAAATTTCGCAGCGTCCAGGGTTCCAGCATGCACCTCCCTTGGTGGGAATGACTCACACGGAAGTTTTTGACATCACGATTTTGCAAAAAGTACTCAAGATGATGATGTCATCCCATTTGAGTGTGTGTGCATGGAAGCACGAAATTAGCTCCGAGAAGCTACAAAATACTTTTTGTTGCATGTTAAGTCGGATGGGTTTGATGATAAGCTTGTTTTTGTACAAGTTGTAAGAACACACTTGGGAATCTAGCAGCAATGATACATGAACAAATACTTTTTTAAATGTTCATAAATTGAGGTAAAAAGAAGTATATACACGAACTTGTCATTAATACTTTCGTGTGTATTTTCCTTCAAGCGCCAAAACATGACATGGAACACTAATTTTGTGTGATTCAGCATTTAACATGCTTGATTGAGAGACGCACAAAGGTTTTGAGATCTTTGAGAAGCTGTTTTGCAACGTGTAAAGATCTCCTAATTGGGGATGTGGGCTGGCAATTAATGAAGTGATGAATAGAATAAGACACTATTGGCAGTTATCGATTTGTAAGAGCGATCAGTTATCCTTTTTCTCTAGTCAATAGGTCGTGATAAGAGTGACTGTTGAAATGTTGAGCTTGAGTGACTGAAACAATATATTCCCAATCAAGCCCTGTGCACTGCTTAGACCACTTGAAAAGTTATTCAAAAGAGCTCTGAGCAGCTTACCAGAGTACAAAAGGGCTACGCTTAAGAGAATTATGTAATGGCGGGAGCAATATTAATAACCGTTACAGTGCGTACAAGGAGACGGCGAAAGTGGTGCAGTCTTACCATATCGGTAATCGATTATTAAATGAGAAAGAAAGAGAACGCGATCAGCGATCATGAATAAGATCGACAGGTGCTATTGGGTCACATTGGTGGTCCTTTGATATGTATCCATTGACTAACTAGTGTCTGAAGTCTCTGTCTGTGGATCAAACATTATACTTTGCTGTGACTGGTCTTATTGTTCCACAACAATTTGCAGCCTTAATCGAGTTTGGCCTTCGCGTAAAAGGTGAAGAGATTTCTAATACAAAAAATGGCAACAACATTGTTCTAATGAGAAAAGCACACGGATGGACGGTACCGTTAAAAGACCGAGGGCGATTTCGGGAAATTGCAAGAGGAGGAAGGAGTAAGCGACTATTGTCAGTTGCTAAACAATACTCGCTTTAACGTGACGTCTTTAACATCGACCCAATGTGATGGTCTCCTGCGGATAACAAGAACATCTTTTATCAAAGAAATTGAAAGAAATGAAAGACAAAGAAGCAAACTGATGCAGTTTAGACAGACTTTACCGTTAGTCGGTTGCGTGAAGATTTACAGTAGATTCACCAGCGGCGATAAAAAATAAATAGCAGACACGCGCGAGGACCCATGAGAAAACGTACCATTGTTGGAAGTACAAGGATATTGCCATTTTTAAAGGGAATCGCAAGAACCAGATACATAAAATTTAAGGAACGTAGGCGGGTTTGCAGTTTTCTGCGAAAATATATTACAATTCCCACCCACGTGTCGTGTAGGTATGTACACTTGGGAAGGTTATGGACTGACTAACGGACCCAAATAGAATCGCCACGGTTCGTGTGTTTACTTCATTTACCAGTACAGTTACTTGGTGAAACTAATGGGCTGGTCTTCAGTCCTTCTTTAATATGATGGTCCGGCTACGTTTTCTTTTTGCAAATTTTCGCAAAAGAATCTGCATTTATGAAATCTAGCTATATGCGGAAACAATGAAGCCAAAAGTAGTTTTGCTAAAGCCGATTCACAATAATTAGTGAACCCGCAGTACATGGATGTAAATGGCCAAGGAGATTTGACTCAAGGAGATGCTGAAACGTAAACTGGCTTGTTCAAATTCAAAAATCAATCTTGGACGTGTACACTTGAGTAAAACACAAGGTTGAAGCATATGTGCTACGGTTAATTTGGGCTTAATCAATAATTGCAAGGCTGCACTGCAAAATCTTGTCTAGTGTACATGTTTGACTGGGCTACGAGAATTCGCAAACCCGGCGACACGTATAGTGCGAGATTGACTAATATGATAATGAGCTCAGCAGCATTGATGGTTTTACTAAGGATACGGAATATAAATATGGATTGGCAACGTTTAGCAAAACACCCACGCTTGCGGACCATACAGTAAAAAATACAGTGGATAATTGGCGACGACAACAAAAAAGGTCGTGGAGTTGTTACAGGTGCAGAATCTGCGAGACTGTATCTGTGCATGTTTTCAAACAATTCGTTTCTTGGATGTTTGATATTGGTCACTGTGGCCAATGTTTTTGTAGCTGAGCAAGTAGCAGCGTGAAAGATTCGCTCAAGGAAGGATTTTCAGGTGGACGAAGGTGTTGAGGTGGATGCAAATAGGCAAGGCACTTCTGAAGCGTAATATTTATGAAGAAACTAGATAGCTTTAATAAGGCATACGAGGTCTAATCATGGGGTTTATGTGGACATGCAACGTTTTATTGCGTGGGTTTGGGCGTCTTCGCTAAATTTGTTGCATTTATATAAAAAATTGGCGAATTGAAACCTGTTAGTTAACAAGTGTTGTATGATTTCACTTGAACTTTACGTTGCTGTGCTTGGTCACAAGTAATGAGAACTATAAATTTAGTGCGAATTCTCGTTCCGTTTTTCATTTTATGACATTTCCAATTTGCTGGCTTCGGAGCTGTGACTCAGCCAGGTCAAACATTTGGCTGCCAAGGCCAATTAGTAGTAGGCGGAGGCAATTCAATGCTTGTAACGGTTAAGTAACATTGAAGTTCTACTTAGCACTCACATAATAGCCACAAAAGTTAAAGCACAATAGGCCATCTTCGCACAGTAGATCAAGGGCTTCTTCTTCCTCAAAGCGTCTTAAAACGAAGAGGCTCTTATAATAGACGCATGGGCGGTTACACATGTGCGGAAAAGCGTTAAACAGGTGTAGCTGTGGTATTTGAAGCAGAGAGTTTTAAATGTAGCACTTGAGAGATTGCTATCAAGCCAAGGTCATCTAATCAAATGACCATTTGGTGACACCTTGTAGTTTGTGTTACTTGATATATGAGCTATTGTGAGCTCGAAAAGGATCAAATGACCATGTAATTCGGCTTCGTTGACATAAAGCTACAAGGCATTAAAAAGGTGTTTGTTGTTGTAATTGTTTCTAAAGCTGAACTTGATGTTTTCTTGCAGATTGCCCTTCATTGTAACGGACTGCAAGGTCCGCGACGGTCTTGGATGGTCCGAGCAAGTTTTGGTTAACCGAGACGGGTGCGCTGTAGACCCAACAATCATGGAGCCATTCGACTATGACACGAAAGGCAATTTCGCAACCGCGCAATTTTTGGCTCACAAGTTTCCGTATTCTTCGAGCTTGTACTACGCCTGCAACGTTCGAGTTTGCAAGTCCTGCACGCCTCCCGTTTGCGCAGAAAAGCAAAATATTCGCAGAGCCCGAGGCGC